>JAJHUR010136445.1:0-12792 GCA_027495735.1 Lutjanus campechanus
TCCCCTCAGTGTTGCTGGTAAAGCACGAGTTTAGGTTATTGACATGTAGGAGAGAAAATAAAAAGCAGCAGTTGCTGCTGGTCTTTGCACTAACGTGGTGTCTCCACAGCCATTTTATTATTTTATTAAACCTGCCCGGTTAGTCGAACCAAACACACTTGGTTACTTTGATGGCAGCTGTGTTTCTTTGCTACAGGCAGCTGTTGGTCTATTTCTTTCAATCACGCGGTGCTGTTGTTTGCCTTGTTGCCTTGGCTTATTGTCTTTTGTCGTAACAAGCAATGTAACATGTTAGTTTTGCAGAGGCTGTATCAAGTTAGTTCTCAAGATGGATGTATAACAAACACCCCATGATCAAATCTTTCTTCAAGTGAATCCTCCAACACCATCCAGAGTAGTGCAGCTGTGGAAAAGGTTTAGAAGCTTTGGAAACCTTATCAGACGAACTGACAATCTGACACACATTTTGAAAAACTTCTTGTCCTGCTTTATAAAAGAGTAAAACCACAGAGAACATTTGTTGGGTCAGTCTATGTTATTTGAAAAGCCTGTGCACTTTTATGGTTTGCATGTAAGCATGATGTAGGCTAGCCTATTGCCTATAATATGCCTCAGCCCAGTTGGCTGTTGGATCATTAGGATTATATAAGGCACATGCACAAGGAATCGCAAAGTGGTTTTTATTTTTTCTAATGCTAAACTACTCTAACAAGTTACTTTTCTCAGAGGGTAACATTGTAACAAAATGTTTTCTCTGCTTTGCTTACTAAGTATAGCTAGCTGGCTAACTTTATTTCAAGCTTTAGAGACTGAATGCAATGTACATACATACGTACGTACGTACATGTGATGAGGAGATGAAGAGCCTTTTAAACTGGCATGTGGATGTATGTCGGGTGCTCGCACAGCAGAGATGTGACAGTTGATTTGCATGCTCCCTTCACTGGTGATGGGGGACACTTTTCTCAGCTAGACACTTAACGTTGATGTCAGAGTTATGGTGGGAAGAGGGGCTGACTACAGTGTTGAGCTTATGTGCCACTTTAGTAGACATCGCCCAAGGCTAGTACTGACCTCTGGTAGTGTGTGCTGTGCACTGCAATACATCACCATAATTGAAAATCATACCTTTCGAATCAGACCAAAATTGGCTGGTTTTCAACTTGACCGACCATGACTGATGACTGGCTGGTTAGTGTAAGACATCCGATTTTGTACCGGTCAAATTGACATGCATGCGCTACACGATGTTTCCATATTCAATGCTGCTGGTCATAGCAGCATATGCTAGCTTGTCATTGGCATTAAGAAGAGTGATAGACTCCAAGAACAGGATAAAGAGAAGAGAGACAAGTCTACAAGGAGACGGAGCAGCTGAGAAGACGGTTCTGCCAAACAACCGTACACGGCATACTACCATTCACAGACTGACTTACCTCTGGTCTTGCTAAAGAATTGGAACACGTGATGACTACATCTACCCAGGCATTTTCTCATCCGGACTTGTTTAAGTTCTGATTTTGTTACTTCTCACTGCAAAGCATTGCTACAGCAAACTGTTGCACCAGAACAGTCAACTTAATTGTTTTTGTTCACATGGGATCATGTAAGATCATGTTCCCAATTATCACATGAGATCGTGCTTCCTCTGGGACTCTAATCTTTATAATATCCTATAAGTGTGCTATGCGCCATTATTTTCAAATCTTGTGCAGATTGAAAAAAAGAATTAGAAACAGCAGAGAGGACATGAGTAGAGAGGGAAAGAAAATGTTAGATAAGAGGAGAGAAGAGAAGAGAAGAAGAAGACAGACGGACAGAAGAGAGGTTGAAAAATGAAAAGGTCGAGAATGAGAGAGAAAGGAGGACATGGCTTGGTAATAACGTGGAACACTTCTTGAATAAAATTGTATGTTCAGAATAAACAGTGACTATTAAATAAGTGAATTTTTTGCCAAAAGTTGGAAATATGTTTGTGTATGTATGCTGTCAATTATAGCTTGTAGAAAGACAAGTGGAATTGAACAAATTCAGAATCAACAGGTCAACCAATAAAATTGCTATAGGTGTATCTCTACCTGGTATACTGTAATACCTTGTTACTGGCCAAGCCTATTGAGACCTTACAAAAACAGCTGAGGGACAAACTTAGTTGTTGTTGTCTTGTGACCTGAAAATTTTGGTTCAGTCACAAATCACTTGGCTTCTCATAAGTGTTTATTTCTTGCAGGGAAAAAAGCCCCTCTCTAGGATGTTGTTGTAACCCTGAATTACCCTTCTCATAACGTTACCGTGATTCAGGAAAAATGCATTTGATTATGAGATGGCTTCATCAGTTCAATTTGGTCCATTTAGGAGTCCTTTATATCACTGAGTACATGAACTCCCTGAGATGGTATACCACCTTGAATATAATCCAGTGATGATGAAAAATAAATTAGCTGTGTGTCCTACTGAACGAAGGTTGCCTCTCTGTTAGAAACTGAACTTTTCCCCCCTGAAGATATGGAAGGCTTAGCTGTAGAGACAAAACTGGCCTGAGGCAATAAAGAAGCACCACACTGACTCAGCTCTCCCCAGCGTGAACACGTCTGGATCCCCTGCCAACAAAGTCTGTGATGCAACAGATATGGCTCCAATGAAAGGTTATGATTAAAAAGGAAATATATAAATATATAAAACACTTCAGATGGGCGCCCAGGATCTAAATTATGGATTTTTCGTCCTAACTCTTAGATGCTATGGATAATCGGTGACATATTGCGCACACATACTGGCACACGCACACACAAAAGAAAAATAAAGTACCCCTAAAGGTGAAACAACTCAAAACTGATGCCTGGTTCCTGTTGTTTGAGTCAGAGCTGCCGCTGTTCTCTGATCTGAACGGAATGAATGTACATTAAAATAAAAGGTGTGAAATGTGGAGACCTGTCAGCACTCAGCTTGATGACGAGCCCACAAGCCAAATTGACTGTAGGGGGAATGTTGCTTCACCGGGGTGTGCAGTGCAAACTCGGATAGCCCCCGCTGCTACAGTTTGAACTAAGAAAAGACAGACTCCGAGGCTGACTTTCGAACCCTGTTGTTGTGTTACAGAGTGTGTCATTAAACTCTGCTGAAGGCGATGCCAACTATTGACAGCGGAGGTTATAGAAGGCAAGTCAGATTATAACAAGACGGATTGCATTGGGCAAGTGGTCAAGCACCTGTTCTTTACTAGGTGGGAAAAGAAAATTAACTGTAGAGTCACAGAAAAAAAACAAACAAACATGTAATCAAAGCTCTGGGTCTCTGCACAGCAGAAATAGTAGTGATCTCCAAAAAGCAAATTAATTATTAGTTAAGGGGTGTAATTAATATGTGAAAGACAGTGACTCATTCAACAACTTTCCATATTATAAATGTTATTGCAGAAAGACAGAAATGCCAACAACAATGCAAGACATTTAGGTATAAACTATTCCCTGACATGCTGAAATAAAATCCCCTCTGCAAAATTAAACGCTGTTATTGTGTGAGACTTAAGGGCTACTTCAGGATGAAATGGCTATTTCATAGTTCAGTAACATGTCCTGAGTGGGGAAACAAAGCATTGAAAATCCTCCTTGAATAAACTCCTTTTATATTAAAAGCATTCTTGTATAAACATAGGAAATATTTCTTAATGCCACAAAAAGGACAGACTTGGAGCTGCATAAATGCACCTTAGTTTCTTTTTCCTGGAAAAACAAACTAAGGTACATTTGATGAGAAGCAAGTGAGACAGTCGAATGTAATAATTTGCTAAATACATAATCAAATACAGGATAAAAGCTTAATAATACATTCAGTTGAACCACAAATGCTCCCATCATCAAGATCATTTAATGATCCAAGGAGTTGCTGCAGTTGATAGAGGACGGGTGTTCTTCTAAAAAAACCCACTTTAAAATGCTTTTATTATCCCTAATCCAATGTAAATCTTGTCCTTTAAATTGCAGAATTTAAGGCATCAGTTGACCCTATACTTTGTGAGGTAGAGAATGGGGCACTTCAATATGGCACATTAAATTTAGTCATGGGTTAAACTCCCATAATGAAGGAATACATTGAGCAAGAGCATAATTAAGGGGTTACCTTTGGTCCGATAAGTATCATTTAGATGTTCTTATGCTTGAATTGTTTTGTCCGTTGCGAGAATTTCAGCTTAATCATCATATAAGCTCAATGGACTCCTTCAGACAACACCCACCATCCTTATACATCCTATATATCATTAAATATCGATTTGGAAACAGCTTCTATTGATACAAATGCCGTTATGGATTCTGCTTATTAGTCCTATTCTGTATCAATTCCCTTATTGATTCTTGATCAAATATAGTTGAGCTGGCTGTAGCCTGAAAGCTGAATCCTGCCTTTCTTGTGCTGATTTTATGATCAGATAACATATTTACCCTTGTAACAGATGTGCTACTTGGTTGGTAAGCAGTGGCGCTTTTGCATAGAGTCAAGTACAAGACAAAAAATGTTTTCATGTTTATGTTGGATTGGACAATTTTGAACCGCTTATCAACTGTTCTGGTTCTGGATTCCCATCCCTACTTTGGAAAATGGTTATGTAAAGTATACACAACTATTATTTAATAGATTAAAGCATACAAAGCCACTGGTATACTTCCTGGCAACAGAATGGTGAGAGCTGACCAGATAATGCTGTTTCTTGGACGACAGTATGGCATTATTTGCAAGACAAACTTGATTATGTGTCAGAAGCAAAATATTTAATCAGCAAGCGTACAGTAAACAGCACAGAAATTTGCTCTATTAGTTTCTGTTGAGGTTAGTGATCCATATAGAAAAGCAATCAGCTGCTCAGCTGTTGCTGCTCAGTTCTGTCTGCCGGCGGATGTAACGTCACCTTGAGGGCTTGTATCGAGCCAACTCAGTGGTGATTCAGTATTGGAGCTGATCTGACGCAGTTAATTAGTCTTTATCAGATTATCCAAAAGAGTGTTTTCACTACTTGTAAGTTTTCATCGAGCCTTCAGTGGGTATAGTGAATGGAGAATTTTTAGGTATTTTGCCTGTCGTGACCTTCATCAGTCAGCACAGCTGAAAACAATTGATGTGCTGCAAGTTGGCGTATTTAATCACAGCTGAACAGCTTTTGCCCATTACAGCTGTTGTCTTCTTCTAATTACCCTGATCTAATAAGTGCATTTGCTTGCTGTGACAGACATATATCCCAAACTATTATGACTGTCATTATCCGGCCACAGCATTTTTCAGCAAACGCGTTTCCCATTTTCGCTTAATTAGACATTGCTAAATGTTAACAGATAAAGCTTGGGCGAGCAAGTCAGTCTGCGTTCAGATTTACACCCAGGCTGAGCAGATGGCAATAAATTAGATATGAGAGAGAGAGAGAAACAGAGAGAACGAGTGAATGGGCAGTGGCCTAAACAATTCCTGAACTCCTGTTAAATGGTAGCAGAAAAAGAAGCTGCCATGTTCGCTTTTGTGGCATTTTTGAAGGCGCCAGTCTCTATTCTAATCAACAATTGTGGAGCTGGTGTTATGAGCAGTTCCCCCTCTTCATACCTCTCTCCCACTGTTTCCCATTTTATATTTCACTTAGTGTTATGGTTAGATTCTTAAAATAAGGCATGGCTGCTTTAAAGGGAGCGTTTGTATTATATGTTGTGGGGTTGTATGAGATACTTATTGATAGTCAGTGTGTTACTTACAGTAGATGCCAGTCGGCATGCCACTAGTTTGGTGAAGAAGAGAGAAGTATTGGCACAGAAGCTAAGGAATGTGAAACTACAGCTGCAACAATTGATCAATTTATCAAATATTATTCAGTTAATAAATTAATCTACAACTAATTTGATAATTGATTTATCGGTTTGAGTGATTTTAAAGAAAAATATTACAAAATTTCAGCTTCTTAAATGTGAATATTTTCCATTTTCTTAACTACTCTATCACAGTAAACCAAATACCTTTGGGTTGTGCACAAAACAAGTCATTTTAGGATGTAATCTTTGGCTTTTGGAAATACTGATTGACATTTCTGACCATTTTCTGACATTTCATACACCACACGACAAACCCATTAATTGAGAAAATAATCGACAGGTTACTCAACAATGAAACTAATTGATAGTTGCAGCCCTAACAATAACATGACAAATGAAGAAATAGAGGTAGCGGTTGAACAGCAACTCCTGTGCTTTGTTAGGTAAAATTACAGATTTGGCCCATGGAAATCAGAAAACCGTCTTCAGTTGGAAACCACCACTATATAATTCAATTCAAGAGTTGTGGTAAGAAGTGGAACTCCTCATAATACCAGTTGCACAATTGTTGATAATAACAGGGACTGGCAGATTCAAAAATACATCTGTAGCTAATACACTGACAGTCTCACATCAACCACAGCCTCATGTTAATTCAGTGGACAGATAACACTGAGTGATAACACTCCTTGGTGAAGTGAAAAAAAAATCTTGCAAACATGTGTTGAATAGATTCGTTCAACTGTTCATTTTGAGTACACGATTATATGAACTGTAAGCTTCTCAACATTGTTATTCACCGAAGCTTAAATAGGGGTAACATTCTCACCTCTGCAGTCCACTGAATGCTAATGGCGTCGACTATTCATGGTGTCTCGTTTATGACACTTCTATCTCAGCACGAGTCTTTATTGTCATCCTGTACAGACATGAAAATAAAAAAACTCCCACTTCTGTTTTGCAACCCCACCAATCGATAATGCAGGTGATGTGGAGTAACAGCCAGCTTGTTGCCATGCTGCATTGCAATATAAAGTTCTCTCAACTTGGAAAGTAAGCACAGAATAAGTTAACGCTGAATACGTTTTCCCCAACTTGTGTTCAATTGTGTTCCTTTCCTTTTGTTTACACTTTCCCCACCACAGTAATGACTACAGTCGACTGGGGAATTCTCACCCGATGAACGCCTTTTTATTTGATTATTTGAGACAGCTCTTAAAAGTGTGTATGTGTAGAGGCTTGGTGATGCTTAATTAAGTGGCTCTGATGCTGTGGAGCCGTCACTTTTGCAATTGGAGGGAAGTGAAAACAAATGAAGCCCTTTTGGTATGCACTATTGACAACAATGTGGTGCTCATGAATATGAAAAACGGCGCTTGATGTGATTTGTGGCAAATCCCTGACTGAAATGCAGTGGCTATACCATGTCCTATGTTTATAAGTTATATGGTACAAATATGCTGTTCCTCGTGTCCTCATGTGGAGATTTTATGAGGAGAGTGAAGGTGGCAGAAAAAATTATATTCCCCGATGTTGCAACCTTGCATTGTTAATGATGAAACATGATGAAAGAAGGCTTTTAACTTTATGTTAACTAGAGCAAACCTCAGATGAGAGAGTTATCAAACAATGGCAGTGACAAGCTTTTTGGCTGAAGACATAATATATCCACGAACAGTAAGTGTACAGTATGCAATTTGTACAGTTGCAGTCATTATCACAGCTTTGTTTCTTTTTGCGTAGTGCTGTTTTCCACAAGTTAATAACTGTTATTGTTGATTGATGGATTGGTTATGACGATTCCATTACACATCATTTCATACAGATTCACCCGGAGTGTTTAACTTTACAATTTTATTCAAAATACAACCACATTAGTCTCTTTTTCAGAACAAGATTCATCACCATGGTTTTTCTATTACCACAGTAATCTAAATGCAAATTTTAACTGTCCCTTTTTCCACCAGGATGATGCTTCTGGCACAGCATGTGCACTAGAATTGAGATGTGTTTTTCCCCTTCTGTTCTACCTCTCCTACCTAATCTCGAATGAAGACCGCTTATCATGTCGACATATTGTAAAAGAAAAGATGTCACTAATTGAGCAAAAATAAAGTCTTGCCGTTATATTCTGACACTGTTTGTCTGCATCTGCAGAGCTAGACTGAGTCAGCTGTGTAAAACAGAGCTTTCGAAGGAGGAAATCTTTGAACCAGTCCACAGGGATGCCTAAAGAGGGGAATATTATACTAAAATAAATCACCACATTACTGGAAGCAATCAGCGGCTGAGTTATGGATTCATGGTGGTACTCTTCGGTGATCCAAATGTTAAATTTGAATCTAATCAAATTATAGTTTCAAAATCTAGTCCTTTCAGATAAAAATGTTTAAATACCATCCTTGGGGGATATGCTGTGTTTACCATCTGGACTTAAATGGAAGCTTTGCAGAGTTTTTCCCCTCTGAAGGTGTCAGCCTAGATACTTTCATTGCACAGGGGAAGGGGAAATGTACCTTATACACACTGTCTACACACAGTGTGATGCCACAGCCATCCTGGATGCACTGATATGGATTTGTGGCAGTGAAAGGCTTCATCATTCCTGCCTTCCTTCTTGCCCCCGCCATCAATTTTCCCTGCATGGATATAGTCTTGAGTGACACCTGGTGAGTTGGTTTCTCCTATCTCCGCTTTCCCCCAGCACTGTAAATACATCTATAGCGCAGGAGCTGAACGTGCCTGTCCTCGTGTAACTTTAAACCCACGTGTTGGTGGTCTGATACCAATAATCTTGCACTGCACGTTGCTACTTTGGCATTGCCACTCAATTGTACTCCATCATTGTGGTCAGGGACGCTTGCTGAGGGCTTTTTTTTATCATCTCCTATTCATTAGAGGAGTGAAGGCTGGGGAACATCTGGATCCACATTATTCTTTTCTTCACTGTCTCTTATAGCTAGGCAACATTTATCTGAAGGGAAGCTCGTGTGCCTCATGAGTTGAAATCACAAAGTTAGTCTACAACATAGAAATAATGTACAAACCCTACTAATTATTACATCATAGCCATTTCTGTTTGTAAAAATAGGGCCCGCATTTTTGACTGTGCTGTGATGTACAAGAAGCGTTGCAGTGTATTCATTGTTCAGAACAAGCCTGGCAAAAAGAAGGCTGGATTTGTCTATGAATGCTGAAACCTGCAACCAAAAATATCAGATATAGGATGTCACTACCAGAATTTTAAACTTTAAACTTTGATACAATACTAGAAAAACCTGCGACTAACAGATCAATCGCCGACTATTTTGATAATAAATTAATCTCTCTGAGTCATCTTTTAATAATATTTTTAACCTTTTAACAATCTTTCCTGTTAAAGGGGCTTTCAGCTAGGATTTTTCTAAATGAATTCCAGCCACCTCCACAGTGGATGGTTTTTGAAAAATTATCCATCAAATGTCTCTTGTGTGTTACTGGCCAGTGGGAACCTATTTTCACTCACAGTATCAGAAGTGTTTTTTTGTGTAGTCACAGTTAACACTGTCCTGCAAAAGAACACTTGGTTAAGCTGTCAAATTAAAAATCTTTTTCCTCTCCTCAAGGCTGTTTGAACAGGGCAGCTTTCAAAACATCTTGACATTTTCCTTTAAAACAAAGAGGAGAGTCAAAGACCTCAGTATTGCCAACACCGTGGGTGCTATCGGTGCTGGTACAAGTACCTGATAAGAGACCGATGAGTGCAAGAGAGCTCTCTCAATTGAGGCTAATTATACATTTTACAGTCTCTGCTGACAAACTGGGCTGTCTGTGAAAGGTGGATTCAGTGTTTCAGTTAACATTTTGGCATTTAGTGGCAATTCAGAACAGCTCAGGAATAATTCAGAAGTAGAGGGAACAAAGATCACATCTGAGGGAGATGTATAGTAGCAAGAACTTAAATACTACAAGATAACGCATGCAAGACTGCTACTTCCACTAAAAGCACACGTGAATATTAGAAAACATGTTTATTAATCAAAAGAACATGCATGCAACAACACATTTCATTATCAATTAATCTACCTATTATTTTTTATTAATTTATATTAATTAATTATTTATTTAAAAATTGTGAAAAATGCTCATCACAGTTTCCCAGAGCCCGTAGCAATGTCTTAAAATTGCTTCTTTTGTCCAAACAACAGTCAAAAACCCAGTGAGTTTTAATTTGCCGTCACAGCTGACAAAGAAATTTATCAAATCCTCACATTCAAGAAGCTGGAGCCAGCAAATGTTCAATATTTTTGCTCGAAAAATAATGAACACGATTATTTCACTGATTATCAAAATAACTTGCGACTAATTTTCTCTCAATCAACCAATTGTTGCAGCCTTAAAAACGTATATTTTAGAGTTGTGATTGTGACTTCGGGGTGTGTGAGTACCGTAGTCACAGGCAACAAGGGGGTAAATTGAATTCTGTGGAGAACACAATTACTAATGGTGTTGGGACTCCATTGCACTTGAGAAATAGTGTAACACCCTCAAAGGCGAAAGGTAAGCCAAACGCTAATGACCTTCAGATTATTCAGTGGTAATAAAGGAACAGGGAGGAGGGAGTCTTGTCTCAGTCGCACAGCAACAGGATGACAAAAATAAGAGAATTTTCTGGTAATAGTGTTCTATTGAATTATATGCATTTTATTAATAAAAAATTAATTTAAATATTTTTTTATTTTAAATTAACAAAAAAACTCTCACATCAAACCTTCTTCCTTCTGTGTCACTGTCCATGGTGCTGAATTTGTCTTTGTAGTAGACTTGGCATCATGGATAGAAGTAATGCCACACATTCTGTCTTCTCTTAGTGTTTTTGAATGTGCACATAAGGATAAAAAGTCAGTAGAAAGCTTTCTCTGCCCTTAAACACAGCATGATCATGTGGAGGTTGAATACAGCACACTGACATCGACAATGGGCTGTTCCTTGGAATTCAAGTACCATTGCAAGTAGGCCTATATACAGTATAAACATTATTATGTGTCAAAGCAACATATAGAAACAGTGAATTAATAGGAAAAAATGTTACATTGACTAACCACTGTTTGAACCTTTCTCACAGCAAATACATTAATTTAACTTTTGTTTGACAATACCGCCAAAATCTATATTGGTATACTCATGTTGAGCTTGACTTTAGAAAGGGAAATGGGTTTATACAAACATTTTAATCATTCCTAATGATAATTATGCTTGAGAGCACATCTGCTGTAGTCCAGTAACCATTTAGAATAAATAATGAGAGAATTTTAACTCAGAGAAAGGTCTGGTTAATTATTTAATGCCGCAAATGGATTCAGTAGTCTACATCAAATGGATGAACATCAAAAGGGGGGATAAGGAGATCACAGTTATTCCACTTCCACAACTTTCCATCCACTCTAAATTAAACTCAGCTGAATCTGCTTAATTTTGCAGGTAGAAAACACTTTCTTTGACTTTTGTGTACTCCATCAGACAACACATTTCCAAAGACATCTGCTATCAATTATCTATTTTCTTTGAAAATCTGTGTGCAAAAGCACACTACTGGGAGCACAAAGAAACAATAGTTGCATGTTAAATAATGAAATCTAGGGCTTCATGTGGTGTTTTCCAATATTTGTACATTATAATGAATGTTGGGACTGCAAAGAGTGATGGAAATAATATGCTGACCAAAAGAAAACAAAAGAACACACGCAGACATGGGTAAACTATGATAAGCTGCGATTGTGTTGGAGCCTGTCCATATTTTGGCCGATTCAAGGTAAGCAAACTCCACAGGTATTGCAATTGTTGGACTACATCTGTTGCAGCAAATAATGACAAAGATGTAGAGTAACAGCAGGGAGTTCACTTTAATCTTGCACGCACATTAACATTTAGATTTATTATACGGAACCATTAATCAGTGTAGGATCAGTGTGTCTTTTAATTACCCTGTGCGACATAGGACTAAAGAACCGAGGGGTGTTATGGATCAAATACTCGATATTCTATTGCGGGACAACCTTGTACCTGCAGCATATGGAAAAAAGACATGTCCGTGACCTCATAACCCAATGTAAAGGTTTGCCAAGATGGATTACAGTCATTCAAGAGGACTGTGGATCAGATGGGTGCACAAGCTGTCGAACATGTCACCTTATGATCAGGATATTCTGATGATGCACACCTTTGCTCTGCTGATTCATCATGTGGGACGTGATCATAACCCAACTAGTGGAGGGCACTGAGTGCAGAGCTGCAACGATTATTTTCAGTATTGATTAATCGGTGTTAATCATTTTTCGATAAGTTTGGTCTATAAAATTGAAGGTAAAATCGATACCCTTAAGCAAAATTTTTCATACAAAAAGCACAGAAAATATTAACATGAAGCACAAATCAGAGAATTTAGATTAAAAAAAAAAAAAGACTCAAAACAGGTAATTGATTGTCAAAATAGCTGGCAAATAATGTAATAGTTGACAAAAAATCGATAAATTGTCTGCTGTTATTGCATGTAATGTTCAATCAATGGGGTTCTTCAGTTTTCTTATTTTGACTAAACCTGCCAGTAGTTAGCGTTACATTTAGCTTTACATTTTTCCAAAACAGTTTTCACAGTCTAAACCGCAGTGTTCAACATTAATGGGTTTTTTTTGCTTCACTTAACCCGGTCAGGCAAGTGGGTCAGAAATCTACTTGCCCAAAGCCAATTTTTACTTGCCCCTGTACAAACTGTCTTATTAGCGGTTGTTTAATAACAACAAAAACTAATGTTTGGTCATGCAGATTGACTTGCCTGTCGAGGCATTTTACTCACCCCAGGCTAAGGGGCAATCCTTATTGTTGAGCCCTGTACTTAGTTTGAGTGAACAAAAAGGCAAAAATTAAGATTATTGATAACACCAATAGATCTCGCAGAGTTACTTGCTTACTCGACTAATTAGCTAGTTACGCTTTCATGCACCTAAATAATGCATTGAACACTTTTAAC
>JAJHUR010136445.1:13001-67074 GCA_027495735.1 Lutjanus campechanus
ATGGATTTTAATATGGTGTAATTACTTTGGTAAACTCAGGATCATATCTGTGTGATCATTAGTGTACAATGTCAGATTCATGCAATAAACAGTGGCCTCGCCACAATTGTAGATTCACACAGTTACATTGCAATGATTTTCTCTGTGAATAAAACAGTCCACTCAAGAGTTGCCCAGTTTAATATTTTTATATAAAAAGACTGTGATTAACACTATAAACTATTTATGCTCTTAATGTGCACTTTTAACACCATTTGGTTCTTTGAGCTGATGATAGAACCAATGCATAGCCTACAGCCTGTCTCATCATGTCAAGCCTGTTCTATAATCTACAGTACAGCATACATGAGCATTCAGACGTCAATTACTGGTTGCCAAAGATGTCTCAGTGGTTGCTATATTACAATAATTTGTAATTGGAGTTCATTGTATAATGTTCTGTGTAATCAAGGCTCATGTTTCAGCAGTTAGAGAGTTGTATCAACAATGGTTAAAGATTTTACAACACATTGTTTCCTTTACATCTCTCTCTAAATCAAAGACATTTAAAGCCACTGGAAACTCAAGTTCACAATAACCTTCTAGGTATGTAATTAAGGACCTTGTATACATTTTAGCAATACTGATTGTCTGCTTGCCTGGAGAAAATAGAAAGCTATGTTGGGAATGGAGCTAAAAAAATTGAAACTATTAAATATTTTAGTAATTGATTAACGGTTAAAGTAATTTTTCACGCAAAAATGCCATTTATCCTCATGTTAAACTGAATATCCTTTGATTTTGGACTGACAAAACAAATTTAAAGACATCATCTTTGGATTTGAGAAAGTGGGATGGACATTTGTAATTTTCTTGCGACATTTTATCGACATTGCAGCCCAAGATTAAACATGACAATTAACCTTAGTCTTTGCTGTTATTTAATAGCCACTAATAAATAAAACAACTTGTACAGGGGCAAGTAAAAAGAAACTTTGGGCAAGTCATTTACTTACCTACTTGCCTGACCAGGGAGGTAAAAAAAACACACACAAAAACATAAATGTTGAACCCCTGTTGGTAGACATAATAAAGTATGAGAAATTTTTAATCCAAACTCAAAATACTGTTAATCAACTTTTCCTTATGTTGGTTTTGACTTGGACGTGCTTGTGCTTGGACATTTATCACAGAAATTATGCAATGAATTATGTGAATGAATCATTAAAAAATCCATAACCAAGTCTGAGCCAAGTCAACAACGTGAGCTGAAGTCATTATATCACTCTGCGCTTGTCTGACAAAAACAGTAGCATCATTTTACCTGTCAGAACGTGGGAGTTGCTGGTCTACTGCTGCCTCGATCAGCAGCAAGTAAGGTTTTTTTCAGTCAGGAGTCTTGGTGGCTTAGATAGAAAGAGATTTGCCACCTTCAGTTCACTGTCGGACAAAGCTGTCTTTTCGCAAAGTAAAGCAGTGAAAATATTCTAAATATAGCATAGACTTGAACTGAAATTGATTTACTAAAATACGTTTTGCTGCTGCCTCCACAGCAGCGCATTGCTTAGCTTTCGTGTTGCGACTCTTGAGGGAGATGCAAATCAAAACGTGATCTGCCATACCGACACAATCTTGGAAAAAATAGTCTGAACGGAAAAAATTATCTCCTTTTAAAATAATCTAATAGCTATGAACATCTATTTTCACTCAGATTTTTGTGGATACTTAATTAGACACTCAACCTTGATATTACATATGTTTACTATTTCAAGCCAAATCAGAGGCTTTAAAAAAGGTGTCTTACCTTCACCCATCACAGGAGTTAAACTCGCCATTGGTACACATATGTTTGCTTACCAAGTTAAGATTCCATATTTGCAAGGTATCTAGTGTATTGAAGTTCCCTTTGCATTGCCAGTTGCGGTAGAGAAGGGCTCAGATCAGAGCTGAGACTTGAAAGGGGTCCACATTTAAAAATCGCCAAGAGCCTGATACGTTGTTTTCCCATTCTCAAGTGCGGTGTGCATTGTGCATCTGCTGTAACGCTCTTTGCTTTGTTGTATTTTTTAGCTGTCTGCCTCCATTAATCATCCCTCCTTTACCTGCCAAGTTTTGATGAAATTTTTACTACTTTTGTTGTCTTATTTGGCTGTCACATTATCAGGAAGTCTGTCTACTTATTTGTCCAGCTGGAAGATTTTTCATCAAGGACAATGCATAATTTGTTTCAATAATAACAGCAAATTTGGCTGCTAGCTGAATCACCCACACCACACATAATTGTTGACCTTGATTCAGATCTGTTTGCTTGGGTCAACTGGGCAGCTGTCACTGTGAAAGGATGGCCTTATTCTGTTGTGAAACAATCTCATGTTTAGCACTTATGGTGCTGAAAAAAAATTCTACAAATGCAAAGAACAGATGGAGCTGGCTTAAGTAACATACATAAGACAGAGATGAGTCACCCACTTGTGCTGAATCCATGTCGACAGAAAATTGATTTGAGCCTCGTCTTTTTCCTGAGACATGAACAGATGAAAAGCACTGCTAAAACTGTGTGGTGTGAATGTGCTTTTTAGAGTACTTTTCTTGAGGCGATGGTACTTTGACTTGACGAACACAAATCTGATTTACACTGATTTATCTACTTGCTATACCATTTACTTATGTGGGTCTCATCTGGATGCAGAAAAGCCTTCAGAACATCTTCTATTTTTAAAATGGAAAAATAAATGCAAAATATGAGGCAGCAGCTTGAACAAAAAATTTAACCGAGCTGATTTCTCCTTTATTGGAGTTATGTCCTTGAAATGAAACCTCCCGACAAAGCACTCTGGACCTAATTTCATTAAACGGTAGATTTTGCCAAGTCAGTGAACCTAAAATGATGCAGTTGAACTCTCTGGTCTCCAGTCTCTGTCACGAGGGGGGGGTGGGGGAGGGAGTGGGAGTGAATCAACCTCAGACAGGTTACCATGCTGTGGCCTCCAGTCAACCTCAACTCCTCCTCAACTTGCTCTATTTTAACCTTGCTTTCATTGTCTCCTCCGTTTTTCTCCTACATGTTGTCCATTTTCTGCTCAACCGTGCCGCAAAATCAAACCAGAAATCGAGACACAAAAACAAATATTTTTTTCATAGCGTTACGGGCTATTAGGCACACAGAGTCACATTAAGCTGAGCCTCATTATCAAGGCAAAGATAAACTCAAAAAGCATTAGGGTTGGAACTCACTGATGTATAGCTATGATCATCACATTGGTTATGCTAATGCATCTCCGTGTTTTTCCATGTATGTGTGCGTGTGCTACCCTAATGGTCATGTTCACCGGCGTGTGCAGCTGTGAACATGTGTGCTTGAGTGTATGTGCTTATGAGAGTGAATGAAGAGTATCACAGTGGGTAGGATGTAAGAGGACTAACAAACAAAGCCGTCAACGTTTCCTCGTAGCTTTTCATTGACTGTGAGAGTGTTGTAAAGTCAGTGGTCCGATCGTATAATCTCAAACTAATGGGCCATTATGCACATTGCACACACTGGAAATTTAGTGTAATAATTATCTAATTAATTAATGCAGATCAAAAGAATAGAGAGAAGAGGATGTGTTTAGGATTTTGCCTTAGGCGGCCCTCAGTGACCACAGGATGTGATATAAACGATACGCCTCATGGAATCTCATCTACTCCCCTTTAGCAATAGGCACTGCAAGCTATTGATGTTTGCAGCAATGCACTCAGTACTGCTGGGCGATATTACTCTCAGATAAGTGCCAGCAAAAAAACGTCCATTTTAACCTGTGATACCTTTTGTGCAAATAGGAAGGGGAGCCTCTTTGAGAGTCAGTGACTTTGAGGTGGATGTTCTGTGGGATTATCGTTTTGAAACGGTTGTGATCTCATTTATTTGCCACTTCCACTGCCTGCTGTCATCTGGCTCTGATTACTGAAAACAATACGAGGCACAAAGCTGACAGAGAGCATTAGGACGAGAAAGGGTGATGCGCTTTCAATTAAAAGGTAAGTATTTCCTTTATATTCAGCACACTGGAGTCTTCTGCCCATAAGTCTGGTGCTTGTCTGAAACTGAAAACAGATTTTATGAGTAAATAACAAGCTACCACAGTCGTCTTTATTTACTGTCTGATAACCCATCCCTCTGAGAGTTTTCTATGTCTGAACACGGTTTGACTGCCGCAGCTCTTCCCCTTCCTGAGAGTCCTTTTTCAGACTGTCAAGCCCCCATCTCAAATCGCAGATAATCTAATGGACCCTCAACTGAGCCTCACTGTTAAAGTGGAGTGGTCTGACCTCAAAGGCATCCAAAAAGCTACTTGAGCACTAGTGTTTTTCAGCACTTAATTAAAGTGACACGAGCAGTATTCCCAGAGTATTTAATCAAAGCATTCTTCAAAGTATGACAGTCTCTTTATTTTACTGGAGTGAGCTACTACTTTTCTTGTACTTATTCCAGTTTCAAGTGCAGGGGAATTATGCAATATTAAAGTTGCAGTTTTGAACGGCAGCTGCTGTCATGTCTCTTGCTACTTGCATAATAAGGCTGCAGCTAATGATTATTTTCATCATTGATTAATTGATTAATTGTTTGGTCCATAAAATATCAGAAAACTGTGAGAATGAAAGACTTTTTTGTCTTAAAAAATTACTCAAAACAATTAGGGTGGTTGACATGTCATTATGAGTTTATAGTGTTTCCACTGGTTGCTGCTGAGTGGCCAGCCGTAAAGTGTGTAGATCAGCTCACATCGTAGTAAAATAGTTACTGAAAGGCTGTGTGTTGCTGCAGTACCGCCACCGCCAAGAGAAATAAAAAGTCCCTGCTTATGTTATGTTACAGTGGCACCCTCCTGTACTCTTCACAGCAGAGCTGGGCTGTGAAAAGCTAGCTTAGCTAGTTAGCAGCTAGGAGTTGTGATTTTTGTTTTCACCATGTTGGGGGAAAAAACAAAACAAAACAATGCTCATAAGAAAACAGTTGATCATCTGATCATTTTTGTGTCTGTACCTGTGGCTTCCAGCTACGAAACATATCTAGAGGACTTCTGGTTTTGGGCTGTTTTAACAGTCTTTTTTCCTGATTTGTAGCAGCTAACTAACTAGATCACTTTCATAACAAACCTGTCTAGAACCTCAAGTTCACCTTCCTTAAAAGGGAAGGCTCAGGTAGTTACACAGGTGCAGTGGGTGTGTAATTCAAGTCCATTATTCAAGCAAAAGTACTAATATCGCTAGTTACAAATACTTCACTACAAGTAAAAGTTTTGCATTCTAAACTTCACTAAGGTAAAAGTATGTAAATGCTATAGCAAAATAGACTTGGCTTAATATTACTGTTGCATGAATGTGTATGTTGCAACAGATAAGTCAAATGGGCAGAGTCGGTCTGAGTGCTCACCATTACAAATAAATTGGCAGTCAGATCCAGTTGGTGGTGTTTGGGAAAATTAATTTGCATTGTTTATTGATTAATATTTGAGACTTGTGAAGGCTACTTTGTCACAGAGGGCCCATCAGCATTCGTAATCAAGCATCACAGTTCAACATTATTAGCCTCAAGCAGTGCTGGTATAATCAGTCAGCCAGGTAATATTAAAAGGTGGGCTCTTTCAGGCTCTCAAGTGACATAACTGCCTTAATCAAACAGTTATCACGCAGGAGGCCAGGGGGAGAGAGAATAATGAGAAAGCAATATCCTAGATTAAGAATTAGTCTTTTCTGCAATGGCTGTCTCACTGGGTCAATGGTGCATAATGGTATAGCATACAAAATTGGGGTAAAGAAGATTTGAGGATGGTGGATTTGAGTTTCATGACTCACATTGCTAGGAACAAAATGGAAACTTATTTGTCCCATGCACCAAAGAGTGCAGGAGTTAATCATTTGTCTGCTTATAAACACAATTGTTTCCTTTGTCTGGTCTGTCTGTGCCACTTTGTTTCCTCAGTGTTGAAAGCTGTATTTGTCACTTCCTGTGTGTGTGTGTGTGTGTGTGTGTGTGTGTGTGTGTGTGCGTGTTGTTGCATTAAGTTGAGAAGAAGTGACAGCCACTCATTAAAAAATCATTGCTGACATGTCTGACAATAGAACCTCCTGTACTTACCAGTCAAAATATTGACTGCTAAATTTGAGATAGCAAAATATTTGCAGAATGCCTTTTATTGCGTTTCAGAAATGGAAACACCTCACTCATACTGTACTGTCTGACTTTTAGAAAGGATTATTCTGTATTTCAGATAGTGTGCAATATCTTTGGTCTGTGTGGCAACAACACTGGCCCTAAAAGTCCCACAGGGAGGAACTTTCTCGCTCACTCTCTCTCCATTTGTACTTTATTCTTTTCAAGCTGTATTGAAATATTGAATAGATGGGAGTCTAATGCTGACAATGGCTGTAAAAGGCTTATGAATAACTTCACATTCTGCATTTTTTTCCCCACCTCTACATTATTCAGTTCCAGTTAGCAAGTAAACTTTGAAAAGCTATTGGCATGTATTTAAACTGGAGCAGGTTCATGTGAATTCCTTAAAAAGAGGAAAATCTTCCCCAGAAAATAGAAGTTGTTTATCCATAAGTCTATGAGCTGAAGGGAATATAAAACCTACTCTATAAAGACATTTTCAAAGCCCTCATTGTAGGCTGTAAAATATGCATAGGTAATCTGATACTGTATGAAATAGAGAAAAATCCTTTTCACATGTTTGTTTCAAGTGATCTTTATTTTAAATTCAGCCCACACCCCCATATATGTAATGTTAAATAATAGATAATCTCTTATGTTAATGATGTTTATACTCTAGAATTTTAATCACATTAAGTTGCATTCATATGGAATAGAATATTAATGAAATTTCCCAACATGTACAAGGTTATTCTATTGTTACTAGAATTTGCATCCATAAAATACTGGAAAATAAGTATAACAGGCTATTCCATCTCACTAACATGTGTGGATTTGTGTAGAGGAAAAAAAAAATTAATTACAGCTTGATGAGCAGCTACTGCGAGACATCATCTGTCTGATGTGACGACTTAGTTTTTTTCCAGCAGCTTCAAGCCTCAAATCATGATTTCCCCAGAGCAAGTGTTAATTATGTAATTCATGCTCATGTGATAGGATAACGGATCATCCATGTGTTCCTTGAATGCGTCACATGTCCCAGCTATTTGTCTTTTTTTTTATTTTCTTTTACAAACTTATCACGCATGATTTGCAAATCTAAATGTACAAATGTCATGCTATCACATGCATTAACATGTGGAGAAATGATCATCACACACCCAAAAATGTCTGCAGTGTGTTTTAATCATTTCTCTTTGAGGTGAAAGATGAATGGTTTTCTTGCAGGAATGAAGTAAACTGAGTAAATCAATATGCTGAGAGTAAAATGCCTGTTGAAAGATGAGTTTTAGTATATACAGGGGCTGATTTTCTTTTAGCATGTCCAAGTTTACAGCAGACATATTTTTTTTAAATCTAAACCATGATCACTAACCTAGCCCTATTAGCTTGATTTCAGACTACCAGTACACTGCAGAGCTCTGAACAGTTTTCTCTGTATGTACAGTGCATGCATTATGGATTAAGAGTAAATGTGCCACGTGGCAGAATGCATTAGCCATCAGAAGAGTTGTGCATAATAGAACAGGACGTATTGCTTCCTTCAGAGACTGAACTTCACTTTGGTCATTTTGGTTCAGAGTGAATTTAAAATTACTTTTCTTATGTCATGCTGGAAGTTTTGAAGCACTGTAAAACGCATGTGCACACCCACAGTCTCATTTGTATCTCAGTTGAAACTATCAAATGCAATACATCTAAAATTGTCACAACAGATTGCTTCTCATCTCCTTAAATTCTTATATTATCTCTCAAGTAGTGTTACGGAGTAATGTTTTTACATGTGGGTCCACATTTTGTTCATCCTTGTGTGCGTATACACAGTTGTTATGATACACATTCCTGCCTAAAGTTACAATATTTCACTGGTCAACAGGTGGCGGTACTGCAGCAAGTAAGGCAACAAGAAAGAAGATTGCCAGCAAGTAAACATGGATGTTTACAATGCAGATTCCAAACTTGTAACACACTTGTAAAATTTTCCTGTGGCTGTTTTTGAGTTGTATGTAACTTTATTTTAACAAGATATTCAAGTCCAGAAGTCTGACTTTTTCAAATAGTGGGTTATGTAGCGCCCCCTATTGTTAAAAGTTATTAAGATAAAGCCAGATTTAAAAAAGTTCATTAATACCTACAAGAGCCAGTGGGTAAAACTTAGTCCTGTAGAGAACAAAGTAATTTTCACGTTACTAATTTTGTGTGCTTAGATAAAAATTCAATGTTGCTATTGGCAACACCTTTTGTCTACTACTGTGCATGATGGACCTCATGAGTCATAGGCTAAATTTCAGTATGGATGAGGGAGAGATCATTGTGAATGCAAATCAGGCAGTAGACTTGCTATGATCACATCACGCTCACCACTATACTTAAATAATTCAAGGTAAGTTGTATACCATCAGAACAATGACATGTTTTAAAAGGTAAACATTATTAAAATGCTTGTAGTGAAGGGGAGGGAAGAGGCTCCCATTGGGCCGTTCCCCCTGTTGAAAAGTAAGAAATCGCTAACTGTTTGTACCTTAAAAAGCAATGCATTATAATTGTGGGTAAATTTTACTTGGCTGTATTTGGTATACGACAACCCCTGGCAGTTCTAGTGGTAAGAAAAACTGGAAATAAATTCAACATATTTGATGAAGATTAAGAGATCTAAAATTCCATTTATATGTCTTCCACCTTTTTCCAGTGCTCACTCAGGTTAATACAGGTGCTCGGTCTGTTTTGGCTCAAACTTCCCACACAGGTAATTAAAGTAAGGAATGGTCCCTTTACACAGTTTAGATAACACTGTGCAGCTTTTGTCACTGCAAGTTATTGAGTCAAAAAGTTATCCAATTTAAAGTTAAGATGTTTCCTAAAACATAACCCGAGTGATTTATGGCTCTATATAAGAAAGATGATAGATGTGTCAGTCTCGAGGATTGTGTAGACAATCAGAGATGGGGCTGGCGGAGGCCGTGCTGGCACAAGGGTACTGTGCACATTGTTGTTTATGCTCTACACAATGAAGTCAAAGGACCCCTTGCTCATCAGCAGAGCTCAGCGGGCTAGGTCACAGCTGTCAAATACAGAGCGGCAAGCCTTTGGGGTTTTGTCTCGAATTTCGCTTCCTCTGACTCACTGTTCTTCACAGATGAAGAAAAGTAAAACAGAACCTTGGAAAGATTATTAAGAACTATGGCCACTCTTGTGTTCATGTGTCGGCTTTCACACTGTTTAGAACTGAGGAAAACCTGTCCAGCATCTACCACAAATTCCCCCAGCAAAGTTGTTTGGCCAGGTGGCAAGATTCATTTGACAGGGAACAGTGGCCAAGTGTCTTTACTGACGGGGGCAGCCACTGATGTTTAAAGATATTTCTAAGATTTGATATCTCCTTCACGACTTTTCATGACTTTAACCTGGTTGAGCTCTATGGTTTTATGATACTGTATCATGTAAAATACCAGCTGATTCTGCAGGACGCTGTGGAGGTGATGCACAATGTCAAAATACACATTGTTGGGTGAATATGGCACTGCATGTAAACTGGATAGTTTTTGATAGAAAAGCTTTGTGCAGCATCTGTACAAGCATCACCATCTGCATGGGCTGACACATAAATGCTGACACCTCAGGTATGCAGACACGAAAGCACAAAAAGAAGAAAAAAACAGTGTCGTCACAGCACAGTCATCTAATTTTACACATAAACTGCAAGTTTTACATCCAACATTCAATACCACTGTGGTATCATGGCCAACGACAAGTACATGTTACTTCATTGACTAAAACAGATTTTGTTGCACCTTTTGTGCTGTCAATTTCTTTGGTTGTATTTCACATTGGGGCCCTGGCACCAGTTGTGCCAACCAGTTTAGTTTTTGTTCAAGGCACAAGGGACTGTTTGATGCTGTTGCCACATTTTCATCTCTCTGTAGCACTGACCAAAGCATTTCATTGTCAAAATCCAGACTCTCTCGATTCCAATCCTCTCCTTTTCAAATACCTTTTTATTTTCTTTGAAGCACACTAGAAACATATTTCTCTCCTCCATGGTAAGGCTGCCTTCTTGTAATTTCGCAGTGTTGGTGCTCAACTCGCTTTCAGATGAGAAAAATATGGTCATGTGTCATATGAAATTAAATTCAGTAGAGTCTCTTTCTAGTAATCTAACCTGCACTTTTACAGTATAGGTCCCCTTTATGTAACGCCTTTTGTTAACTTAAAACTTTTGCATAACTTTAAACATTAAAGTTGATTCAGATTCAAAAATGAGTGAAGCCTGTCTAACCTGAGATAAAGTTGATAGTACGGATGGACAATATGGATTTTTTTCACCCAATGCCAATAACCTGCTTCTTATCACATGTACTGTTTTTTGGGGTAAGAGAGTCCAAGATGTAGTGAGCAAAGATGATTTTAATATTCTGTATCCACTATTACAACAACAAAAAACAAAACAAAAACAGAACAGCTCTTGAAATGTTTTATAGGGCATTTTGCCCAATAATTCAAATGAAATGTTTTGACATGCTTGTCCAATCAGACATATAAGTGTACTAAATACTGAATAGAAGTCTTTTACACAACTGAAAGCCTATGATGTTCTAATTTTACCAGCTACTCAACAGAAGCAAAACTGCCAGCTACTTGCATTTGACTGGTGACTGATGCCAATTTTGTGCACTGTCTGTAGATAAAGGTTTTACTGGCAGACTAAGCAGCCTTACCTTCATTTTATTTAGGATTGCACATAACGGTTATTTTTTTAAACGATTAATTTAACAATTAATATGACGATTATTTTTACTATTATTTAATATATTTATTAATATTATTAGACACATAAACCACATTAGAATAATGATAATGGTGACACATTTTAAAGTTGGTCTAATTTCCACCCTATTTAATAGACTCCATGTCAGATGCTCAATCAGAAAATACTGGAGCGCAGATCAAAAGGAGCTATGATGAATATTAATTTAATAATTAATCACTGTAAACCCTTCACTGAACAGAAAAAATCAGTATTTTGACATAAAAGTTAAACTGGTTGCGACATGAAGTTATTTCTTCACTGGAATCATGCAGGTAAGATGATCACTGGCAGTGTATTTTAGCCTCAGTGAGCCAAAGAAAATACTTCTCATTGTTTTTCAGCTGACTGAAACAAATTACACAAAGTCTGACGTTATTTTTAGCCATTTCTGTATCATACGTGGCTGATGAACAGAAAGTACGAAATAGCAAAATAACTGTTAGATGATGCATGGCGTAAAGTTAACAGCAGCAGTGCAGACATCACTTGTAACACGGGGGTGATGAAGAAACTTTCAGAAAATCTATTTTAAGTGACTTCCAACAGAAACGTGTTCCACGTGTTCATAATCCTCATATATCGTGCTTGGGTGCTGACACAAAGTAAACAGGCCGATGCAGCTGCAGGAGGAGGAGAAGGAGGAGGAGGAGGAGGAGGACAGGTCATTCGGTCCTTCACTTCCAGCGCTCGTGTCGAGCAGTTTGTCCCCCTGTGATAAGTCACGTCCAGTTTGTGGAGCTAAACAGAGACAAACTGTTGCTTCTGTGTCTAAAATACAACCACGCAGCAGTTCATAGTGACACATCGACGCACGAAATCGCCCCAACCCTAATTTTATTTTAACTTTTTATTTGCAAACCATCACCTACTGTATTGGAGGGTGTTGAAAATGCACTTGTTAAGTCAATCAAATCAATTTGGCTTGTATTGGTTCTATTTATTGGCTATATTTTCATTAGGGAAATAATACATAATATTTTGATAAAAATAATATATTTCCCATCATGAAAAACACATACCATGCATCCCTAGTTAATATATTGCCTACACAAGATAGGAAAACTCATACAGTGAAATCAGCAGATTGTTGTTCTCTGTCTTTAGACAATTTCCATCTATCCTCATACTAAACAAAAACACCTTGCACATCAGATCGTCTTTTCTTATAACAGTCTTCTTTCTCATGCTTACTTTTGAGTGGTTGCTGCAGACACTACCTCAAGGTTAACAGAGTGCCTATCATGTAAGAATAAACTTATTCTGTCCAGCTGAGAGAAAGGACAGAGCAGACATCATTATGTCAGGATAAGGCAAGCAGATGTATTTCACTTGGCAGTCTTTCAGTGGCCTTCCCCTTAAAAAATAAGCTGTTTGTACCTTTAAATTAGCTGTTACATCATTAATCTTTAGCTGGTAAATTACAATTTATTCTCCCGCAAACCTATAACCCCATAAACTTAATTGTTTTGTTTTCATGAAGCCCTTAAATACTAACATCATTTAAATTTATTATTATTTAGGGCCGCAATAGATAAACATATTTTAACAGTATTTTTTCATAGTTTCATGTGACTTGTTTGATTTTAGTTGTGGATCAGCCAAAGTTTTATGACTTCCTCTGAAACTTGTGCCATTAACAATTAAAGAGGTGCTGTTGTTCTCTCTTAGTCACAACTCTCTGCGGCCTCCACAGGTAAACACAATACATTAACCCCCATCCTCCCACCCCACCCAACCCTCACTTCCTCTCCCTCTCACACCACGTCCTATTCATCACAGGCACTGCACACACTGAGGAAAGTACGATCATGCTGACCTTGAGGAAGTCTCGCTCATAAGAAGACTCACCCAGGCCAAGATCTAGGGTCTGTCAAGATGATTTCTTATTCTATTTAATGGAAGAAGTGCAATGCTTTATCACTCCCCAGGTTCATGGTTTATATAAGGCATAAGGGCCAGCCCTGTTTGAAATCGTAAGCTGTTAAGTAAAAAACCCAGTACACAAAAAAAGATGTCCTTAAGAGTCACAATGATTTAGGTGCAAAAGGGGGGGATGGGTAATTTTATGTTAAATCGGCACTCTTCTGAATAGTAAACTAAGAAACAGATGACAGTGTGCCCCTATCTCCTCAATGACATTTTCCTCTAAGGCATTTGTTGGAAGATAAGCATGAATGAACACAGAGGGAAGTGTTTCTTTGTCCTTATGCTCTCATCTAAGACCACAGTTCAGAGGAACAGTTCAGATTGTGTAGCTTCAACAAAACGTTTTTGATTGGTTTTCCGATTTCTGCTGCTTCTTTGCTTCAGGCTAATGTTAACAGCAGAATTTCTACATTACATTACAACCTGTATTGTTCCCATACCTGTTATTTTATGCTAAATTCACCAAATTTTGCTGCATGCTGCCCCTGGGTGTGTTAGCAAATTCTCTTCAGTGAAAAAAGAGTCACCCATCTCCCTATCACGCACTGAAAGAAAGAGAATTGTCGCACAAACGTCAAATTACTTCACTTGGTAACACACAAATGAATGAAATATTTTTCATATCAAATTAACAAGTTATATGAACACATCTGACCTTTCCTAAGTCCTGCCCCCTTTTTTCCTCTGTGCTTCAATTGCAGTTGAGCAAGTTTGGTATCTCAGTCAACTTTTCCTCTTTTTTTTTTCCCCTGTAAAAGCGATATAAGTTTGCTTATGTTAGAAAAATGCTAGCTAACTAGCTAATGTTAGAAAATTGCTGTAACTTTTACTGGTCCCCCAATGTCTTTTAGCCATCTTCAGAATTTGGTTTTCTTTTCAACATTGACAAGCTTAGCACATAGCATTAGCTGCAATAAATAGTAAATGCAAGGGTCAGCTGTTTTACATCAGATGTACTTAATAATCCGATTGCTTTCAAATCAACAGTTTGCATTATTGCAGCCTAAATTTAAGTCAGGTCAACTTAATCGTTTCCAGTTTTTCAACTCAATTATTTGTTTTATGCAAAAGTAAAATACTGCTCCTTAACTACCAAATGGTATGATTTCAGGAAAAGTAGCTTTTTATAGTAGCCTTTATGTGTCATTTCATTTTTGAAAATATAATAAATACTATTGGTAATGTTAGCATGACTTAACGATAGCTGGCTTCATGTAGTGAGTTCACAAACATAATACATCACCAAGCAAATAACTGATAGTGTTAACAAGTAACGTCATGAAATGTCATGGAAAAAGAAACCTAAACCTTCTGTCCAAGTCACCAAGAGAAAACGGTGTTTCGGCTGCCAGGGGGAAATCTGGAAAAGACGTGGATGTTATGACGTCAGATGTACAATAAGAGAAACCTACTGATGCAGTTGTCATAATCCACAAAAATAGATTGCCAACACAAAAACAGAAAGGTGAATGGTGCTCATTCAGCACTTTATGCTACTTCACTACAACTGATATACACTTTTTACAGTGTATAAAATTTGCTGGTTTAGCTAACTATAGCTAACATAATCTGCAAACTCTCTCTGCTTTAATTAGCTCAAAGAGTGTTACATTTTGGCTTTTAAATGAACGGTGAAATAAAGTTTATTGCAGAACCCATAGTTCAGCATTATTAAATGAATCAGTGAAAAGACAATAAAGTTCCATGGCATGTTTAACAGACTTTAATGTATCTGTGGTTACAGAGTGGAACCTCCGTCGTATCAGCAGCGGATGACAAGACTGGCAGTCTCACCCCTGGTATATATACTCAGAACCTGATAATAATATAAATGAGCCGGCTGATATTTCATGGGTAGGTGCAACTGAGTTTTTGCTTTTACCTCCCATCCTCCCATATCAAACGGCTGCCTGCTGCTGTGCTAGCTCAGCCTCTGTTCTACTCCAGTAAGTTATGATGTAATTTTCCCCTCTGCCATGATAACGATAAGAGGAGGAGATACCAGAAGGAGCTACTGCTCTATGGGTAAATATTTAAAATTAAACTTTCAGCACCTACACGAGCCATTCTGTGCACACAGACTTTGAATTACACCTCAGATATTGTAAATCATATAGAGCAGTTTCCTGTCAGTTTGTGGTCATAACTGCAATTTTATGTTTGAGTTTTCTACCTCTTAAAATGTCTGTATTGAATAGGATACCCTCTACAGTATGCACCACACTATCCAGTGCTGAAATGATACATGAATTTGGTGTAAGATACTGTGATAGAATTACTGAACAGATGGGAAATAGACTAAAACATTTATGCTGCGCTGGTTGCATGTAAAGTAGTCTATATGCGAGGGAGGGTAACTTGCTCAAGTGTGTTAAGCAAAATGTGAAATGTTATAGTTTGTGAGAGGTACTTCACAGGAAGGTGGTGTCTGCTGCACTGGGAAAATGATGTGATTTAAGGAGCAAATTTTCTTTTAATGAAATGAAGATGAGTTTTGACTTGGATGAATAAAAGTGAAAATTTTATGTGGCATACAGTAGAGGACAGAATTAATTGCAGAGGCTTCTTGAGAAGAGGAAAAGGAACATGGAGGCTATAAGCTTGAGACCCCCTACATGTGAGCAACACAACCATTTATTTTTACTTCAGATGTTTTACATCACAGACTTAAAGCGTAATTCCAGTATTTTTAAACATTGGCCCTATTGTCTTTTTAAAGCATTTTAGGGTCTAAATGACGATTAAATACATTCATTCAGATCCAACCTAACTATTTAAAACTCCAAAGTCACACCATAACTCATTATCCATGTTTATTGATATTATGACAATATTGTAGGGATCACGGTTGCTTTCACAAAATATTGTTGCAGTGAGATTTTTGAGAAATGGTCAACTAATATGGATATGATGACTAAGTGGGTAAAAGCAACAATTGAACAGTCTGATCAGTTCAGAAAATGACATCACTTGTCTGCAATGCAGCCTTTAAAACCAGGAAAAGAAGCATGTTATCACAATATTGATATATCGATATATTGCCCAGCCCTACTTGGAGACTGAAAAGCCCCGATGCCGACATCTATAAATAGTACTCAATCTTAGAGGTCGTGCTTATCATAACCAAAGGGAAATCAATTGATCGTCACCGCACAAAAGATTCCCAGTTTTCATTTTTTATTTTTTGAAAACCCGAACTAAGATGAAAATAAATAAGGAGAAATTTTATGGATCCCTCAAAGCCAATATCTTTCAAAACGAGTATGCTAATGGCATCAAAGTCATCATCAAGATTTAATCAATTCACCAGAATAGGAATATTCCATATCTATTTCTACCTCACTTTCCTGCAGGAGTGCCACAGCACTGCTCAGCCCCTGTAATGAAAGGCCCCCCAGCACCCTCTCTAGAAATCATTACAATCTCCCTCTACCTCTAGGGTCAGTAAACTAATAGTCATTCACCTGTGTGACAGGAAATCTTTCCCAAGTTGCCATTGGGGGCCGGTGAGGTTGTGTTTAAGGTTATAGAGTCGAGTCCAGCCAGAGATGACTGTTTATTGTTTGGATGGAGCCTGATGATTAAATGCCCCTTTAGATCGAAAGCATTTCATCACAAATGCAAAGGATGGGGATTATGTATATAACCTGCTAATTGCCTGTCCTTCTGATATTGGCAACCAATGAAAACCTGTTATTCAGCACTTGCCAAATATGGAGACACAACAGAGAGCAACTTTATAAATAGTAGAGTAAAGGCATTGGCAAAGAGACCCCCTCCATCATCCACTTGTACTTGTGCCTGTGCATGGCCTCCAGTGATTTTTACGACCACAACCGTTGGTACCCACTGTTTACTGAGAATCTGTGGTGAATTTCTCAAAGGGATGGCACAAATGTATTCAAAGGCACAAAGGCCCCGGGGACTCTGCGGGCTATTTTAAGACTTTGCTGTGTATTCAAAACATGTCTGAAAGAAAGTTCATAAATAAAGTACTCTGACAATGAACTGTCCTCGCTTTGGAGTTTTCTAAAAACATATTCAAAAGCAGTATTTTGAATGAAATGCAACTAATCATTAATTGATTAATTAATCTGTCGACCATTTACTCGATTAAAGGATTAGTTGTTTCATTCATAAAATGTTAGAAAAATGAAAAATGTTGTTCAGCGTTTCCCTAAGCCCAGGTTTATATCCTCAAATGTTTAGTTTTGTCCACAACCCAAAAATATTCAGTTTACTGTAAAGGAGGACTAACGAAACTAGAAAATATTCACATTTGAAAAGCTGAAAACTGAGAAGTTGAGCTTTTCTTAGTCACTCAAAACAAATCATTGATCATCAAAATACCAATTAATTTAATAGTTGACAATGAATCAATCAATTGTTGCAACTCTAATTATGACTTTGCATGAAGTGATGTTTGTGACCAATGTGAATCATATTTTGGTTAATTTTTGAATCAAATATGTCTATTTTAAGTATATTAAATGCTCCGGTGGGACCAGAACAAACCTGAAATATCTAACGAAACATGTTATCAACTGCCTTTACCACCAACAAATATTTTCAACATCAATTGATCTGTTGATCAATTTCTGGATTAATTTATTGCTTATTTGGTCCCTAAAATGTCAGAAAGCTGTGAAAAATAATGTTCAGTGTTTTCCTAAGAAATTAATTAATATTATTAATTGCCATGTTAAATCTAGGACTGCAACATCCAAAAAATGGTGAAAAATGTGCAAGGTGATATCTTAAAAAGTCTCGTTTTGTGAGCCTAAATTCCAAAGATATTCATGAAAAACTGCTTTAACAATTAATCAGTTTTCAAAATAGTTGGATTCTTTTTGACCTCCTGCCCAATGTGACATTTTACTAGCCACGTGCAAGCAGGTAGTTCTTAATTTTGAGCGCTGTCGTCATGTTCATTAACTTCTCCAACTGTGGTCATTCTCATATCATGGTAAGTGTTCAAACTCTGAACAAATAGCAAAGTCTCACCCACACACCTTTTATCCCACATCGCAAACCATACTGAGCTCACTATTTTGTATGTTCATAGGGCAAAACATCTGTGTCCCCGATTTAAAATGGTACCTTCAGGTACACACATCCTTCCTACTTCTATTTCCACCACTACTTCAAACAACACGCGTATACCACAGGGAAGGATATATTTGTTTGCTTTCCAGAAAAAGGCTCGGCATCACTAGGCTGCAGAAACTGTGAGGTTTTACCTCTGCGGAGGATTTCTACCACAGAGGGAAGAAACACCATGTCCAAAAAGCTGACAAACGAACAGAGACAAATCTATATAAATAATTGCTAAGTGGAGTGAAGAGGAGTTGCCCATCATTCAGAGCACAAGCGTGTGCAATATCTCCTGGAGATTGAGAGTCATCCATCACCGCAAGACTTTAATTTGAGATGTTTAGGACTCTTGCTGATGATTGTCTGAGAGCTGGGGAGAGCCCTGTCTTAGGGGTCTGCAGGGGTCTTGGCAAGAGTGCAGCTCGCTGTGGGAGAAATTGCTGCCTGACACAAAGCACGTTCACACAAGTACAATAGTTTCATCTGAGATTGGCCCTGAGACTGCAGACAGAACAAGCAAATCCACAATCTGATTAGCATTCAGATGCTTTAAACTGTGCAAGCGAGATTCTGACAGTTAGCTTATTATATCTTATGGTGCTACAGAAACGCACACACACACAGGCACCCTCATAGATTCACATATGCACACTCAGACACACCTCATTTAGAGCGGAATGATGTCAAAATGAGTCCATTGAGTGGGGGCGCAGATTGAAGAGCCCAAGGTAAAGAGAGTCTGGAGACTCCAAATAATCTCAAGTATTGATTCTATTTAAGACCAAGGCTCTTGATGGACACTTACTTCAAAATGCGGTGATAGGTGGCATATCCGGATGACTGATCACTGTAGTTCTGCTTACGGTAAAGGCTGCGGACCATCCATAAATAACAGCTCACCCTAATCAAACAGTGCAGCGGATGCGGAGATATGATGACAGCTTAGTGGACGTGAGCTTTAATTTACCGCGAAGCACTCAGTCTTTCCATTAGATTTACATGGACACAGACAGGGTGGAGAAAGGCATCAGGACTGGTGGGTTGACTTAACATTCACCCTGACAAGTGGTCTTGCTGTCTTGCTGTGGCAGACATATATCATCCATCACTGCAAGACTTCAGGCCATGAAGGCAGTTGATAACAACATGTTTTGTGTTGGCCATTTCAGGTTTCTTCTGGTCCTACCTGAGCATTTAAAATGCTTTAAACACAGACACGTCTGCAGGATTTAATGTTCATGTTTTGTTTTACTTGCTCAGTCGGTCAAGTGGGTCAGAAATCTACTTAAAGTCAATTTTGATTTGCCCCTGTACAAATTATTTTCAATATTAATTCATGTGCTCATCTACACAGATTAATTGATTGATTAATCAGTCATTTGGTCAACAAAGTGTCAGGAAGTATAGAGAAATGTTTTGTCAATCTAAAAACCAAATAGTCTATGTTCTGTTTAATATGATAACAGAGAAAAGCAGGAAATCCATATTTAAGAGGCTGAAAACAGCATTTTCTGTCATTTTTGCCTGAAAAATTCAATGATTAATTGGTAATCAGAACAGTTATTTGTTTAGTTCTGTTTTACCACTTGCCCAGTTGTTAGATTTACTAGCCCAACATGGCATTTGACTGTCTCTGGGCAAGCAGGGAATCCTTATTGTTGAGCCATGGTTTGAGGAGTCAAAAATGAACATTGGTCACATACAGTGAATCACTTAATTCAAAGTCTTAATGAGAGCTGCAATGATGAGTCGATTAATCGATCAGTCGTTACCTATTAAATTAACATTGACTTCAGCTTTTCAAAATTTCAAATTTTCTTGTTTCTTCCGTTCTCTCTGACAGTAAACTCAACATCTTTGGGTTGTGGACAAAACAAGACACTTGAGGACATCACCTTTAGGAAACAGTGATCAACATTAGGAAACAGTGATTAAAATTTTATGGACCCAAACAACTAATCAATTCATGGAAAAAATAATCAACAGATTAATGGATAAAGAAAATAACCATTATTTGCAGCACTAGTCATAATTTTAGAAACAGTGGAATTATTGTCTACTGTAGTTAAGCTGTCTTGAGTTAAATGAATCATAAATCCTAAAAACTAATCAAACTTGATTGCAGAGCTGTTATAATTAAATGTGTTACTTAAAAACTGCACAAACTCAACTAATTTCAGTGGCCACCAAGAACTGAGAAGTGATTAAATCAGTGCAAATCGAAGGCAGTGTCTCTGAGTGTGAAACAAGGTGATCTGATGTAACACTGTTCAGTAGAATACAGTGTGATAGGATGCTGCTTCCTGTCCTTGCAGCGAGGTTTCACTGATCAAGGGCAGCACTGAAATTGTGCATATTTGTAACAGTATAAGCAAAGTACAGAAACCTGACATTATTGCGTAATTCTTTCAGGGAATTAAAATAGCCTTTAAACCTGCCAAAACCAGGGTAAATGCTGGCTTTGACAGGTTAAAATTTCAGGCCAGCTGCAAATATTGTACATACTTTATTTTAAAAAAAGCAATTCTAATGAATATTAAAGGGATTAAGGTTACTTGATTTATTCCACATTTCTACCTTGAGGTACCACTGACCAATTCTAAACACCTCTACATAGATTTCAGAGGTTACAGACAAAAACATGAGTGGTTGGTAGAAATGCTCAGTGACCTGCCACAGTGGCAGGTGAGAAAAAAAAACTTAATTTCAGTGTTTCCATTAAAAAATAGGATTTGTCTGAGGTGTTCGTAAAGGCATCAGAAAGGTAGTTTATTGTTGCGTCTCATTCCTAGGATGGCAAATACCGACGTTGTGGGTTGATAAAACGTCCTGAGCACAACAAACAAAATGATGAGAAATACAGTCAGAAAGGCAGCGTCTCTGCAGATACAGCAACCACCACATAGTTCTAGTGAGTCGTAAGTGATGATTGAAAAGGATTATGTTTCTGAGTCTATACGCTGTTGTTGTTTTTTTTTGTTTGGTTCTATTTTTTTTTTCCGTATATGTTGCATGGTATACCTCTAACTATGTTAGAAAAACGTATCCTTCCACTTCACTTTGTCACCAGATAAGTGACATTTCTATCATGATATGCACCTCAGCTAGGTAGTGTCAGTGTCATCACTTAATATAGCACAAGTATATTCCGTGTCTCTTCATTTATTCCCTCTAATGCAGTTATAATACCTGAGTGGATGGTGGCTTCATGCCCTGAATGCTCATTTTCTGCACAGTAGCCTCTGTGTACTCAAAGGGTCCAGCTCCCCTTTTCCTCTCGAAGTGGACTCCTTGGAGCGTAATTTGATTATTCCAAAGCAGGTGTTTTCAGCTGAATGCTGATAAGAAGACTCAGTGCCTCTGACACTGAAGTGAGTTACATTAGATGTGCTTAAAGTAGTGGAAGGCGAGAGCTTATTTTATTTATTTTTTTTATCTAATCTGGAAGAGAAGATGGGATTGACTTTGAAAATCGGTGCTAGAATCCACAAGGCATTTCTTGAGTTCAGTCAGACAGAAATAATGTTACACACACTGAGAATGGTAAGTGAGTAATCTGCATTATTTCTGCTGTAATAGTAGCAATGCACATTGGTTCAAAAGTGCAAAAAGTGGTGTTAGTCATTGAATTGTGTGCATCTTTGTCCATTTGGCTGCAAGATGCATTTGAGGCAACACAGTACTCAACAGTTAACTGTTCCTCAAGATTTGAAGAGATGCAAAGTTGTTGGTATAACAACTTGCAGAGGGACTGCTGATGCAACAAAGAAATATACAAGTTCACAGCAGTTGTAGCTCAGCATCGCTGAAGGGTGCATCTCTATGTTTTGTGTCCTTAAATTTTCTTTGGGGCTCATCCGAATAAGCATCTGCTACTGCGGAATGGGGGCAAGGTTGCATCTGTGATCCCATGTTTTCTCAGCAAATCAGACTCTGTCAAGCCTCTTTGATATCCTCTCAGATTGTTCTCTCTAATCCCTCTCCACGCCACAAGAATGGTCTTACCCACTAATAATCTTGCTCATATACACTGTGTGCAAACAAAAGGAATAATCTCAAGCCTGTGATTGAGCCATCAGACCCCATGTCCTTTTTATTCTCCACTGAAAACAGTTTTATTAGCTCTGCGCTGTGTAAACAGATACTACACCATCTGTTACATTTAAACTGAATGCATATGGTTGTCCTTGAGGCTGTCATTTCTACATAGAATAGATTGTTAATTTATATAATTCCCATTATAATAATCGTACATAAACAGAAATGAAACCTAGTTAAAAAGGTTTGCAGTTTGGTGGCTTATTTGCTCACAGCTTAGATCACCTTGCCAAAACCACTTGACATGCCATGGTGTGATAATCAGTGTTGAACACTCTCCAACACAGAGTTGAAAAGCTACATCGCCTTTCATATGCAGATGAATTAAAATAACTCAGAACCTACAAATGGGGTCAACACATTCACAGTGAAGTGTTGCCTGACACGTGAACCAATCTGCCTTAATTGACTCTCACTTTCAGTCTACAAGCCATGACACAAAGCACAAGAGACACACAAACTGCTTAAGTGTCTGCCGTCCTCTGACTTCAACAGCAACTCCTTCGGTTGAAACGCTGTCAAGGGCACAGCTGAAGCACATTTCATCACACTTAACCAGCTGTTAGAAAGAAGTGTCTGAACTGTGTTTGCCGAGGGAATGATACCAGTAATCGAATCAAGCGCCCTGTGTTATCTGAAGCTCTGTCAACACGAGCTATAAAAGAGTGGAGTTGCTGTGAATCAGTTTAAATCCTATAAAGGTGAAAACTTAAGTACATGTGAGCAGAAAGAGAAGATGCACTTACCGTCAGTGGGACACTTGAGAGCAGAGACGCAGCCAGTTTAATCCAAATGTTCACTGAATCAAACTGTCCTCCCACCTTTTTGCAAGAGCAGACTCTCTCCTTTGGCTGCTTTAACTCCTCTTTTTTAATTCCCTCTCTCACTGTGCTTTCCTCTTTGATGCCTTTCTTTCATTATCCCGCTCGCCGTGTTACAGTTTGAGCCCACGCTGGAACAGGATTGATGCTTGTGAGCGTATGCGCTGCGCGAGTTAACAGAGACAACAGCTTTAGAATAGCTGGAGAATACGCCGGAGCTGTACCAAAGTGGAGCGTGTCCGCGCGGTTACAGAATGACGACTGAGAGAGAGTGAGCGGGGAAGTGAGAGAAAGAAGCTTGTGTGTGTGTGTGTGCCGTGCATCAGAGAGTGAGGGAGGAAGTGTGTGTGAAGGAGGGAGAGTGAGGAAAAGAGCATGTGAGAGGGTCTGTGAGCGCTGCTGGCTCAGTGGCGGGCGACAGTCGTGATTGCATTGGCGTAAGGCAGTAGCGCAAAAATCCCCCCCACCACCACCACCTCCCCCCTCTCTCTCGTCAGGTCCCCAGAGCACTGGGGGATCTTCATCATCAAGCAGATTAAAGCCAACTAGCAGGCACCCCACCCCCAAAACCCCCCAATGACACACACACAAAGAGCCAGTGGTGTGTGCTGTGGTCACCGGGGATATTCTAATCAGAACGACACTTGGAGATGCTTCTTTTGTCCAGAGCTCATGTGCTTGCAGATCCTTTCAGGTCCGGCTGAAATTAGAGAACTTCTCCCACTCTTTGCAGTCAGACATGAGTAAATTCATCTTTTTTTAGCATTTATTTAGAGAAAGAAATTAGTCCAGAAATATTCTGTGTAAGGTTGTTGCTGTAGGGCGTCGTAACTGGAAATTTGCCAGCAAGTTTTAAAGCTGTTTAAGCTGCTACAGTTGACTTCATAGTATGTGGCCAACCTAAAGACTAGGACTGCATGATATGATAAAGAAGTCATATTGCAATTATTGTGACTGAAATTGCGACACAATATGATCAGTCGGAATTATCATTTTTGCATTATAGTTTTCATTTTTACTGAAAAAAAGGGTCTGTACGAAATAAACATGTTTTCTTACATCTGGAGAGATTTTTTTAGGTCAGGACATTTCTGCAGCACTATAATAATGCTGTTTTGTTACACATTTTTCTTTTATCAAAAAAATTTCAGGGTTATGCAACCCTACTAATGACAAACAGGTGCATTTTTACAGTGGGGGCATTTATTTTGCCAGCAGGTTCTGCAAGCCAAGTAGTAATAGCCAAGTAGTGAGACAGTTTATGTTTTCATGCCTGGAGACAAAATTAGGGCTGCAACTAATGATTTTTCTTTCTTTTTTACTGTCAATTCATTATTCAGCTGTCATAGAGGAATAAGGAAACTCAAAAAATATTCACATTTTAAGAAGCTGGACTCAGAGAATTTTGACTTTATTTTCGTACAAAATACTCAAACAATTAATTGATTATCAAAATAATTGCCAGTTAATTTAATATAATTTTTAATTTTGGTGGTTGTTTGTTTGGTTTGGTTTATTCCCTCTTTTGTGCCAAACGGAAATAACTAAATCTTTATCTATGTAAAAAACACGCGACTGTCCGACTGCAGACCAACCAGCACAACATTAACTTTGCACAAAATTGATGCAACACAACAGAAAAACACTGGCTATTGGTGACTGTCATCTTAAATGTTGGTAGGCGGATTGCAGTCAAGACAGTACTGATGTTTGACCAATAAATCAGTGCATCTCTATTATTTATTGTTGTTGTTGTGTTGCATTGCATTGCTGACCTGACTAAGTCAAAACTTTACAGCAGGTTCCTGTTCTGCAGCACATAAAATCACATAAAAATCACATCTCAATACAAAATAAAAGCATCGACATTCAACAGAAACAACACAACAGCAAAACATAAACAACAATTAGTGTCACTGGCAAGTGATAATTACTGCTTTATGCTAATACAGTTTCAAATGAAATGTTCTGATTGGCTACTGTTATGCAAATTGGTTCTCCCTCTATGTAGGTAGATACCCAATGGCAACTCCACTGGCAGTTAAACACAGGGGGTTCCTCCTTTAGATGAAAAAAAAAATTAATTTGTCGCTTTTGGGTACCAATTTTATTTCATTTTTTCTTCTCCTTAAAGGAGGGCCACAAGCTATGTCATTTACACCGCATATCGCCTATATTGAAGTGGCAAAGAAACCCATTTTAGTTTCAGCTCTTCATATACAGTGTGATAGTGGAGAGATGGTGTAGGAGAGTATTCATGCCTTTCTGTATTCTATATGAGACGCACTCCAGGAGAAGCAGCCATAGCGAGGAATTTTTTTTCCCCCACTGTTCACATCTATGATGAGTTTTTCAGGTTATTTCAATTAAAAAGAAATCAGCCACTATACAGAAAATGGCCTTAAATCTTGACAAACAAGAGGAATTTGACAGCCCGTGACTGGTGAGTTTAGCCATCTTTTTTAATTTTATTAATATGAAATTTTCTACATAAAACTACCCTCATATTGATATGTAATGGGCTCAAAGTATTCTAAGTACAGACTTAAAAATTGAGGCTAGTCAATGGTCAGGATTTGTTTTTTTGGCTTAATTAAGTATCAGGATCAAGATGAGAGCAAAGATTAAGAGCAAGGTTAAGGTTAGCAGATGGCTAACGTTAAGTAATGACTAGTTAATACAGGACTCCAGGGTGCAGTAATGCAAACATGTGCACGTGCAGGGGTATACTGTTAGGGCTGTGAAATGACTCTTTACATGTTAGCTGGCTATGAAAGACATGGATAAGGGGAATGTCTGGAATCCCCTGCTCCCCAAAGCACCCCAGTTGGAAGAGGAGGCATCAGCTGGTTCCTGCTAATACGCATAACCTCTCAAAGCAAAAGAGCTAATAAAGAAACCCAACACCACCCCCTCTATTCCCAATAGAGACCACCAGAGAGAAAGAATTACATCATCTAAACATCAAAACTTTCTCTGAAGTCTGGCAGTTGTCGCTGACGGTGACCTAAATTCTTTTATTTTCATGTTTTGCATGATTTAATGCACTGCTACTCGCCTTACTGGGAACACCGAACACAGATGTCATCTTGCCGCTCCCTCACATATTGAGGATCAACCGCCAGCTTTAACCTTTAAAATTAGACCTTGATATGGCGGGGGAATCAAAAGGTGGCACACATCACTCTATGGAAAAGGTTATTGAGGCATTAGCATTTAGTCCTCTCTATATTTCATTCTGACTGTCTTGAAGATGGACAGGGCTCACAGTGAAACAAAATTTCCTTTCTTTTCCTCTCCTTCGCTTAAAATGGCACTGAAAACCTCTGCTTTAATTTCAGTACACTTGAGATAGTTGAGAATTTTCAACTTTTCTACAATTACCTTTGCAGTTTCATGGTCATCTGTCCTAAAATTTAAACTAAACAAAAAACAGAAAATAGAGTGCCTAACAATGAGAACCACTTTATCGTGCCAAAGAAGTGGTTTTCAACTTTTTTTTTTTTGCCCAAGGCACATCAGAGTCTCAAGGCACACCTGTATTCGAGTACGAGCCAATTAGAGGCAGAGTTCCCAAATTTAAAAGAATGTTTAAAAATAACATATTGAATGCATGTGGGATGGATGATTGGAGAGGGAGACTAGCAAAGTAAGCAGTTTGATTTTGATTTGTGCCGTTTTGTTTATTTAATTCTGCTAATTTGCTCTTGCTTTATGATGAATGTTTACATTTGTTGGTTTGATCGAGTTGTTTGCTGGAAATTGGGACAAAAACTGTGAATACTCGAGCACTACAGATAATTTATTGATGTAATATAAAATAGGGAGGAGGACTTGATACCTATGCACTTCTTACTACTCCTTTTCGAACATGAATTATTTATTTCTGCTGAACATCTGCTGTTAAGTTAATTTGTTTGTTTGTACTTGTACTTGTATTTGTTTTCTTTTCTTTTAGCATATTTGAAATAAAATCTAATCTAATGTGCAAGTTCGAAAAAATAAAGCTTCAATCAATCAGGGCCAGTGTCACGCTCTTATAATAGGCCTAATAATAATTCTCACCATTCCAAAAATGTGTAAAGGGTGAAAACTGGGGCTATTTTTTAGGATATATAGGGTATTCACAAAGAAACACTGATATAGTAAATTAAAATTTATTCCTAACCTTTTTGTAAAGTTGTATATTACAATAACAATATATGGTTAATACCAGAGAACAGTGATCTAAATATAAGAAATAAGAAATATGAAATCAAGGTGTTTTGCACTTAGGGTTCCCCCGTACACTCCAGTTTTGCAGTCATCTTATTTTTATTGTCTTCTAGTGTGACAAGCAGACAGTGAAAATCAAATAGTCAGCTTAAAGTAAAAAAAAATGTATACAGATAATCTGTATATAAGACTTTTAGCTACATAGGCCAAAGCAATGTAAAGAGAAAGCAGTGGGAAAAAAAGAAACACTGAATCTTTTTTTAAAATTTTTTTTTTTTTTTAATGTGACTCTCAAAAGCTGAAAGCTGTATTTGAATGTAGTTGTGCAACATTTTATACACTCAGCAGTCCTGGCTGACAACCCTGCTCCCAGATCAACCCTGTCCAGATGGCATGGCGTGGCCCTAGAGGACTCCATTTTTAATCCTCTTGGCACAGGCTCCGCTAAGCAAGAGGTGGAACGGATGCTCAGAGTCAGACGTCAATCAGGGCATTTCAGACTGGCCCACTGCCGTATGGGGCACAAAAGTGTCCCTACACAAGTATGTATGCAGGGCAAAGAGAGAAAATTGGCATCAGCTTGTACAAAAGACTGAGTGGCATTTAATTGAAGTTCATGATGCACTGTTAATAGCCAGTCATGTAGGCACACTGCTGATGTGATGGAGGTTCCAGCAGTGAAAACAACCTTCTGGAACAGATGCTGAAAATATCTCAAAAACTCATTTGTTCAAATGATTGTAAAGTGCAGTCTAGTGCCCATGAATATGTCTGATTAAAAACAAGAACAACTTTCAATATCTCATATTTTAGAAGTTATGTTATTATGGTTCAGGTTTATCAGAGTAGTAGCATTTCATGCAAATGCAGTTCAAAGTACTTCAAATTGCAATTAAACACTTAAGAAATAAAAAGTGGAAGAAGACAGATAAGCACCTAAAAGTGCCCCCAAATCTCAGAAATCTCTCCCACTTGACTTTTAATGTTTTGAAACAGTGGTTTTCAAACTGGGGTCCTGTGACTGATAGCAGCCCTTGAGTGGGTTGTAGGGGATCGCCAGCAAAATATGAAGAGAATATTTTAACTGTTACCATGTTTTTTGAAAGTTGGAACAACAAGGAAAGAAAGACGGTAGGATATTTTGATTGATTGCAATTTGTAGTGGTATAACACTGCAAGTAACGATTATTTTCAATCATTATCAGTGAATCTGCTGATCATTTTCATGATTAATCACTTCCCAAAGTCCTAGATGACATCCTCAAATGTCTTGTTTTGTCCACAACCCAAAAATAAGTTCAATGAATACAAACTGATCTATTAAAACACCAATGTCACACAATAGCACCAACAAACTAGCAGCTAGAGGCAGCAGTAGACCAGCAGTAGACCAGCAGTAGACCAGCAACTCCCATGTCCTGCGAGTTGAAATGACTGATTTTGCCAGTGGAGTCTGGTTGGTTGAGAGACAGTGATATTTTGCATGTATAATGCGGTTTCCCATCAGAAAAAGCTGTCTGACAGTAAAGTAAAACAATAATAAATCCAAATGTAGTGTTCACTTGGCGTATACATTTTTTGGGATGCACCTTTTTTTAAGTGGCTAAAATACCTTTTGCTGCTGACTATTGCAGTATATTGCTTAGCTTCTGTGCTCTGACACCTCCTTTGCGTCTCCAAACTGGGGGTGAGCTGATTGCCATCTACTGTAGTTAATACACCTATACGCTTATTGAAGTACCTCATACAACTGCTCTTCAAATAATCCGAACTATCCCTTTAACTTACTGGCTTGATTTCCTCAGAGGTTTCAAAGGACAGAGCCACATCCACATATTTGATTATTAATGAAATATTGCTTTCAAATATCAAAAGACGCTGCAGTGAATTATAATGTCTGTGAATTGTTAATAAGCTAAGGGAGTATTTACACGGTAAAACTAATGCACAGTAATAATTCAGAATTAATTGCATCTGGTTTGTCTGTTAACTTTAATTGGCCACCAGAGGAGTGCAATTGCTCATTTTTCTTTTCTTTAAAATTTTATTGGACGACTACAGTAGCTATTGGAGTGCAAACCTGTTTAAGAAACGGATAAGGAGGGAAATAAGCTATGTATCCTGCTTATCTTAATGTTGTATCAAGAAGCTAAAAGGTGCTCTTTATTCATGCTTCAGGTTTTTGCTGTATGAGTTGCAGTGCTTTAGAAGAACACCAAAATCAAGCGTACAGATTTTTACTGTTGCCTGTAGTGGTCTGTATCCATCTAGATGATTTTGGTTTGAGTTGCATAGTTTTGGAGATAGTGGCCGTAGAAATGAAACTGCTCACAACAAGGTCTGTGGATTGTCTTGAATAACCGGGTCATGATTTTTTTTGGAAAGATTGAGGTGAGTTTGTTTCAAATGTATCTTTGAGCACCACAAGCCAAGTGCCATTTAGTCCCATAATATGAGAGGGATGGCAGACATCTCTTTGGCCAAAACTCAACAGCTCACACCAATAAAACTAGAAGCCAAAGGAAAATATGAAATTTAGTTAGTTATACATATTTTTGTTAAAACTACAGAATGTGTTGTTGACCACAAGGGTTTTGTAAAATGTATCTATTGGCACTTTAAGGACATAAATAAATTGGAAAGGTTTAGGCATGCTGTAAAAATTTTGGAATATAATATAATTTGTAATTTTCTGGTGTTATGTGTTGATAATCAGTGTAGTTTCAAGCTAGGTTTTAATATTATACAGGGAATTGTAGAAATTTGTCAGTGGTGTCTTCTCAGGAAGAGAGATTTATATAGATGAAATATTCCCTTTTAATCAAATTTATTTCTTTTTTTTCCCCCTCTCTGCTCATTATTTTCCTGGAGCCTGACTGGAATGAGTCGGGGGTGGGGTGGGGAGGGTGGGGGGGGTGGATGGATGGGGATGTGTTACAGGACAACAAGGACCCAGGTGTACTTCTTATTAGCTGCTAAGCTAATGGAATCACCAGTCTGCCTTTCTCCGGATCATGCAGCTCAAGACTAGACCAGCCTGTCCTGAGGGAGGTCTGGCCCAGAAGAGGGCATCTGGTGCTCTGGTCTGCCTCCTCCAGCCTGACTTACTGCAATTACCAGCAGGAGACAGACACTGGCATTATCCTGTAACAAATACACCAAATCTGCAGATCAGGATGTCTGGTTGTAGTGTCATTAAGATCGGGCTTACCTTGTTTTTGAATGGCTTTAACGATAAGTCCTTGTAATACATGTGTGAGAATTCATCTAAATTAATGGATTTTTATTTTTAATATGATTCATTATGATCTGTTGCACGTAGACCCAGTATGATTTTCATGACATGATCATATTATTGGCTAAAAGACTGTTTGTATTACCTACATGTCTTCACATATAGTTTCCCTTTCTTATAAATAAATAATGAGCAGTTGATTTATAATGTATTGTTTCTGCATTATTAAGCTTTTCACAGCATTATATATTGTATTGTATGGTAGAGATTTAAGAGGAAGATTTCATACAGAATGTCTGTGCAACAGTCCCTGTTGCTGCATTCAAAACTTGTAGCAAGAGAAACCAATTTTTATTTCGGGAAACTAGTGACAAGATTTAGATTTTTAACGACTGTTTGAGCAGTGTTTTGCCTTGTGAATATAGTGGTTTGTTTCAGAGAACTCATCCGCATCCCAAGTGTTAAATCACAGCCGGAGAATCTTTGATTAAGCCTCCTCACATAAACAGGCTCTTCACAATCAGGACCTGAGTCACAATGAGCATAGAGTTTTTAAGGAAAACTGAAATACTGATCTCAGTACCGACGCCGCATTGATCTGAATGGAGCGGTAATTAAAACAGCCATGTGTTTCGCAGAGTTGCTCGAACGGAGTGAACCAAACACTCAGTCTGACAATGCCCCTGCAATACAGGTTGCTATTAACAACAATCAGCGCAGGCACTAGGATTGAGACATCTAATCAGTTTCTCAAAGCTGTAATGCCACCCTAATGAAAGAGATTAAAAACGCTTATTTGGAAGAGGCCGGCGCCTGTTTCCCTGATGATGTTTTTCTTCCTCCAGCCGAAGATAAAAGCAAGGTAATAATGCTGGAAGAATTATTCTCCACCAGGATTTAAGATATTGAACATGGAATTCATTTTCATGGGTGAAAAATGTTGCTCGTTCGGGGGGGGAAGAATCTACACGCAATTTGATCCAGAGCCACGTCAGGCTCTGTCTGCCAAATGTGCATGTCACAGAAATTGACCCACAAATAAAATGGGGTCACATTTTTCGACAGGTGGGAGTGAAAACTGTCTCAAAGTTTGGACGATTTGACAATTTGATCAGCAATTTTCGCAAGTAATCAGTTCTGGCAGACACAAGCCTACTCCTGTCAGTGCCGCGGGCTGCTGCAAAATGAGCCCATATTACTTGTCTGCTGCAAAGGCTGAGGGATGTGTTGTCAGGCAAGCATTTGGCAAAGGTTTGGAGTGGGAGTGGGAAGGAGGAAATGCATTAAATACTGTGGAGAGATGAAGCGGCCAGTATATGGGCTTTAGCCTGCAGAGGTGGAGGTATATTGAACGAGTGAACGAGGACGGGCTGAAACGGCCAGGAGGGCTGTGGTGCAGAGACTGCCTCAGCTCACCGCAGGCTCTGAATTGTACTCTGCAGCTACAGTATATTAGCTTTTCCTGCTTGTCCACCTGAATGCAGCCCACCGCCTCACACTTGTGCCTATTGAGAGTATTTTAGTACTTCACTCAGGCTGAATAATTGTACTCCCAGCCTGTTGTTGTGAAAAGGATTTTATGTTGTTTCTTTATTTAAAAAGAAGTAAAATATTGAAATGCGTGCATTTTTAAAGACCTGATGGTGTGTAGATGACACAGTTGCTCCACTGTGGTCTGTTTTTCTGGCCCCTGCAGTGTGATGGGATAAGTACTGAGGTCTGTCCTATTAATGGTAGCAAGCCAACTTGGATGTTATGATGAAAACGAGAGACATGTAATCTCTGAGGGAAGGATGATGCCAGGGAAACGGCTTTCCTGTTTGTCCACAGCGCGGATTTAGATCCCTTCATCCCAGCTCTCTCCCACTGCCTTCACAGGGTTATTATTCTCTGAATTCCCACGGTGTGGCCAATCAACAGATGTGTTTAAACAGAATTTGTCTTCCCTCCCAATAAGCCTCCTCCACAACCAGTGATATTCTATCATGTAACAGAACATGGCAAATTCGTCATGATTGCCAGGGTATTGTTTGCAAATTAGGTTTGCGTATAAATGACATTGAGCAAATGCTTCGTCCTTCAGCTAAAATATGAAGCTGGAACATTTTGCTCTAGGCTAGGTCTACTCTAGGTGCTGTGATACTTTAAAGTAACACAAATGTGTACGTACATTTTTTTTTTTCAATTATCAAAAAATATGTCCTATTAAATAATAAAAGTGATGAGTTCAGTATTTTTGGTCTGAATAAAATTTATTCCTTTTAACTTAAAGTGCTTCTGCTTTCCTCCTTTAATTAAAACAAAATAAAATTACTCAGCCATGACCAAAGAATGTGCAAGAGATGACACGAGTTGTCTTTGGCAATTAATTCTTGAATTCTGTATGTACAAATGTAAAACAGACCAATGCAGCAGCCAGTAGCAGTCCCTCTTAAGAAATAAAATTCTGATATTCAGCGTATTGTTATATCCACAGTGGTGGGGTTGTTTGAAGTGGTAAAACAAGGCAAAAACACAGTTGCCATGTTGATTGCAATGAAATAAAAAGTCACCGAATGCAGTAAGTTGAGCAACATGTTTCAGGGCAACACCTTCAACAACACAATTTCAGTATGTCGGGTGTCTCATCTCTTTGTGGCAACTTTTCATACTGTACATTGTGAACATTACTAAGATGCTATATGACCAAATGTGAACTCGCTGTGATGTCACCCACTGACTTGTGGACTACTCTTTTGAAGTTTAAAGTTTTGGCATTAATAGGGGTCGTCATCTTGTTTTTTGCATCTATAATGTGCACTGTTTGGCTGCCATGACCAGGGAGGCAACCAGTATTGTAAACCATCTCATCTCTTCAGCAGCAAAAAAAAAAAATAGCGGCCTGTCTGGCCACAATCTTTCTCGTGATACAGTTAAACAGTTTCTGAAAACGTGTGATACAAGAAACATGCAATGCCATAACCGTATCTTGATCAATATTTGATCACACTGTCTCATTTGACAGTGTGGTCTGAGTTTTGTGAGTCTTAGGTGAAACCCAGAGGCACAATGGTGGCTGTCTGGATCCCACCATTCTCATATTACAGCTCAAAAGTACACTAACACTTGGGCTAGAAATAGGTGATGCAGTAATCTTGATCCATAATTGATCAGCACTGCCTAGTTTTAAAGTTTGATCTGTGTTTCGGGAGGTTAAATTTCTAAGCACGGCACAAAATGATGGCTGTGTCAGCACAATCTTTCTCATAATACAGTTAAATAGTACACCAATATATTTTCTTGAAAACACGGGAGGAGAGAAATAAAATACTGATCCATATTTGATCAGCACTGCTTAGTTTGACAGTTTGATCTGAGTTCCGCAAGCCAGTGTGTTGCACAGGGCGGATTCATTAAAAATTGACTTCTCGCTCACACTGCCCTAAAGCACACCCCTCTTCATCGTCTATTTTACTCTAAAATTTACAAAGCGGCTATCATGCTGTCTGAGGAAGACTTAAAACATAAATCAAGGGAGAAGTAGCATAATTTTCTTATAAAAGTACATACAGCTGGACTTCTTTTTAGATCCAGTGCAGTCGCCCCCTGCTGGCCATGAGAAAGAATGCAGGTTTAAGGCACATCCACATTGGCTTCACTTTTCCTGGACGTTCTGGCCATTATTTAAATACACAGTCTATGTATATGACCAGTGTTTTTTTTGTGGAGTGTCCCTATACATCTAAAAGTTGCTGTATTTTAATGCTGCGAGAAAACTTAGTTCTATACCGTTTACAGTCAATAAGTCCCTCTTCTGGTAGAGACGTGACAGCGTTGACGGAAAACGAAACAGATAGAAAACAAATGAGGTACTGATTATGTGCCACAGTCCCTTAAGAGGGAATAAAAATGGTTAAAGAAGAATGCACATAGTCATATTTCATTTGTATTTTTTTTCTGATTTTTGTGAGGACTTTCTTACCTCACTGGATCATACTGAAGGAGACAGGAAACATGGGGAGAGAGGGAGGAAGATAACATTGAACAAAGTTTCCCACACTGTTTTGAACCACAGATGGTGTGTCTCTGAGACTGAAAGGCCACCACTATGCACCTCATTTCTTTATTTTTTTTAAAGAATAAAAAAAAAAAGAAAATAATGAGCCCTGCACATGATTCATGAGCAGCTTGGCTGTTACGATCGTACAAGGTAGCTCTGCAGCAGTTACCATCCAGAGCCCTAATTTGTTACTGCAGAAGATGATTCCAGCAATTCTGTTTCAAAATTGGGTCAATAAATTGCTGTCAGTCTAATTCATTTGGCACTGAGTCATTAAAGCCAGAATGATGCTGTTGTAGCACTGCTGCATCCGCCATTCTTGGCAAGCTGGGCTTGAATTAATATTCAGCTGGATTGGTTTTCATGCACACACATGCACACACAGGGAGAGACAGATAAAGAGAGCGGGAGACACAGATTATTTAAAAATTATGGTACCAGTACGAGCAAATGACCGCCTTCACCTTCTCCTTCAGGAACGGTTTTCACCATGAATAATAAGGCACCCTAAAGTTTGGGGAATAAATACCGAGCTTCATAAACTTGAATCACCTGCTGTATTTCATTAGTACAACTCATAAACACATCAGAGTACATGCAGCTAGTTCTTTCACTGACTGAGTCTGCCAGCTGTTTTTATGTTTTATATTGAGCCACATCTTGTGACCATAAAAATCTTGTGGTTGTTGCGTCCCAAAACACATTTTTCGTACAAATTCATTAAAAGGAATGATATTACATGGTGCACATTTTTACTCTTTTGCTAAATGAGTGGTCCAATCCATTAGACATGCATTGTTTATCAGTGGTCAACATGTGTGCAAAATTAAATAAAGGGATATTCCTTGTTTAATTTCTGCAGGGAAATCTGAAGAGAGAGAGAGAGAAAAAAATTCTATAAATGGAGTGGCTGTCTGCTAAAAATACCACCCCATTTCTTTTTGTAATCTCCACCAGGGGCTACTGGGACTTGCTTTTGCCTCTGAATGTGTAAGCTAATAGTGGGATATCATTTGATATGGTCCTTGGCTGTGAACATAATTTATAGTAGTTCTTTTTCTGACACACATTTGTGTATCATAGTAAGAAGGAAACAAGCTTTGGATATTCAGTAGAATCAGGCTCTTTGAGGAAATACAGTGTGTGATCTTCTTACATGCAAGGGCATTTTCAATTTTCTCTTTCTACCAAAGGAAATCAAGTTTTTAGATGTTCTGCATTTTATGTGTTTGTTGGCTGGGGAAATCACAGTCATTCTTCACTATCATCAGCTGGTTTGCACAGGACAAATAATGTAGTTCCTGCTTGAATGATTTTAATCTGCATGTGTTTTCCCATTTAGACAAATCAGGAAAAAAAAGAAACGACATATATACTCAGTACTTCTGTTGTAGACACATTAAATTGGTTCTGTGGTGAATAGCCACAGACTCTGCTGGGGGCTTATTATGTGGCATTGCACAACACCTTAGTGTGGGTTTAAAGAATGGTTGTCATTGCACAGTATTTCAACATATACTTTTTCTTTGACCTGTCACGAAGAGGTCCAGTCTGCTCGGTAAGGGGTCTGGTCATTATTGGACTTAGCTTTTGGTGATGTTGAGTGTGGGATCATTATCAAATGGTTTCTTCCAACAGGCACTAAAGAGTAGTGTTGGCAGCTGTAGGCCTCAAGCTGTTCAACCTTACGCTCACTAATTGCTCTCTGTCAGGAAGGCCAGAATGTGTCAGTTCAACAGTGTTCAAGGCTCAGGGAGGAACTCTGGTAATGAAACATATTTAAGAAGGAGAAAAGAAGTGGATTGCACGAGCAGAGGAGAAAAGAAGTCATGTCATGAGTGAAGAGCTGCAGAATGGAATATTAATGACCTTTGTATATGACAACAACAAAATATTTTAATTTGTGATAACATTATGCACAAAATAGTGCCATGTATAAACAACTAGTTACTATTATCCTTTGCTGTTTCTGTCCTTGGTTAGTCAGTTAATTGTTTGGTCTGTAACACATCAGAGTGAAAGTGCCTTCCGTAATTTTCCAGAGCAAAAGTTGACATATTTATATTACGACCAGAGAGTTTTCCCGAGGCAAGTAAACTGTGTTTGCGCATGTGGAATGTTTCATGCAGTTGAAAAATGTGTTTCTGTCTGTGTGGCAGCTGTGATCCCAAACTCACTGTGCAGTGGAATAATGATCTATTGTCTTGCTTTTTGCTTGAAATGTTTCAGTTTCAGAATTTTATGAAATCTCATAAGTCTTGACAAGACTCAGTGGAGCTGTCCACTCCACTTAGCTCAAAGCTAGCTAGTTAGCACTAGACAGTTAGCAGCTATAAAACATTGTAAAAAAAAAAAATGCTGTGGTTGAAAAAATCTCAAGAGAAAACACGATTGATCATTGGATTCCTCCAGCTTCCAGGTCTGCAGCTCCGAAATGTTTCTGGGACAAGTTTCCGACTATTTAAATTGTGTTTAGCCGGACTCGTAGATGATAACTAGCTTTTCACAGTGTGGACCAACTCTGTTGTGAAGAGTACAAGCAGATGACATAGTAACATTACATAGATCTAAAATAGATTTATTTATTTTGTGTGGCAGCACACAGCCTTAAAGTAACTATTACACTGCAATCAGAGCTGATCTATGCACTTTAATGATTGATGAAAGCAAAGCAACTGCTATACTGGTACTGAAATGATACTTTACAGATGCCTTAAATGGTGCCTGAACTGATACTTAAATTTGAAATTGAACAATATACTAACTGTTAAGAGTTTGAAGAATAGTTAAATGCAGAACAAATTTACATAACAAATTGACATGATAAATAAACCAGGTACAGTAAATTAACACTACATAGCAGTTACAGTACTAATAACAGTAAAATAAATAAAAAACTTCAGCTGCTGTTTTGGAGAATATTATCATATTGTCTAACCTGATGAAAAGCCGCTGTCATCATCATCAGTGGTCTCCTCATCATAGATATAAATCGCAGGTCATTATGAAACGTCTCATCTAGTATTTCATATTTATGCTCCCCATCTGCTTACAAGTATGTCTCTTGTGCAATATTTTGTGGTGAGGTCATTTCCCTCAGCTCATGACTTCTCCATCCTAGGGGGGGAAAAAATGCATTCTGTGTGTCGCCACATGCTTCTCTCATTTACACACAATTGCTTTTAAACAGTTGTGGGACATCCTGAGGGTTGGAATTGTTTTGAGTGAAATACAAATACACACTAGACTGTTTGGTTTGGCATTTTAACCATGTTTACTGTGGCTGCTAGCTATCACAAGGCTACTTGTTGCCATAACCATGCAGCGTGAGTGTGGCTTTAATTACCGTATTTTTCGGACTATAAGGCGCACTTAAAATCATTTAATTTTCTTAAAAATCAGCAGTGCGCCTTATAATCCAGTGCGCCTTATGTATTAATTCTGGTTGTGTTTACTGACCTCGATCCGATTTTATGTGGTACACAGCGCTCAAAAATCTGTCAAAATGTTTTAGTACGACTTTGGTAAGCTACGGAGCCGCACCGCTTGATGGATTAGCGGAGCATTACGGCCCCCGTAGTCAGAGGCCTCGCGGAGTAATACTACGTACCAGTACTGTGCTTCAACATAACGGTAATATTACAATGTGTGTATACGGACCCCAAAATGCCACCTGTTAAGAGACATGCTTACGAAGCAGATTTCAAGCTCAAGGCTATCAGTCACGCATTAGAACATGGGAATAGAGCAGCTGCGAGAGAATTCAACATTAATTCAAAATTAACGTTTTGCTTCGCTTATTGTGTGAACTGAAAAAAAGTGAGTGTATTATTTTGTAGGCTATTTCATGTGTTACAGCTGAACAATGTTGAGAGTTATTGTGAATGAGTTGAAGAGTTCGACTTATCTGACACACGTTTTGTTTCGCTTATTGCGCCTTATAATCCGATGCGCCTTATGTATGAAAATTGACACGTTTTTGACACATTAATGATATTGCGCCTTATAATCCGGTGCGTCTTATAGCCCGAAAAATACAGTATAAGGAGACATGTTTGGTGATGTGTCTGTAACGTTTGCACCAGAGGGCAACTATTTCAATAGACAGCTCAGGCTTGTGGCACCAAAATGCAACACTGTAATATGTGTAGGTATTGGTTGTATGGGAACCATTGCCATGTTGGCACCAGATATTGATATCTAACCCAAGTAACTATCCCTCAAACCCTGGGGAAAATTGCCTTTAACAACAAACACACTTAGACTCTGTCACACACACAGGCTACTCGCAAATCTAAGTCTTGCAACTTGTCATAACCCAACTTACCATGCTGTTGCTAGCTAGCTAATTAATGAATCTTTGCTATATGCTGCTAACAGTTGAGGATTGATTTATGGTTAGATGTGAAATTATTTGAAATTGGTTGGTTGAAACCTATGTAAACACACACATTTAGTTTTACAGGATGAAAACATGATTAGATTTTGATATAAGAAAAAGAAATGTTTTTGGCTTAAATTGTTAAGTAGGTGCACTGTATTACTGGGGATATTCACATCTGAAAAACTGAATATTTGTCATATCTCCTTAAAAGAGAAAATTATAATCCTGTCAGTAGTGGATGGCATTATTTTGCTAATGTATTTACACACTGGAAAATGCCCCACAGCACACTTTTCCCTTTCTGGAAAGAAGTGAGGAGGGGTATGAGGACAGCCGAGGAAATGAGTTGGACAGGGAAGAGGAATGGGGAGACAGTTTTGACAGAAAACATAATACCGCAAGTATATCCGGGACTGTAAAAAACAAACAAAACAAACAAAAAACAAAGAACGGCATAATCAAATTAATAGCAGAAACACTGATATTATTATAAGTTAGGCAATTTCCAACTTCAAGCAGATAGCCCAGCAAAGCTGTTTTCTAGTCTCTGTTCACTACAAAGCACACACAGGCACTTGGATCTGTTTCTTTCCTTTTTTTCTGAAAAGCTCAACATGATGCTGGGTTATTCTGTTTGCTTTAGTGCAGGAAAAAAGGTTCCCAGAGCTTTTGTCTGAGCACTTCACTTCTTTTGTAATCCGCTCTGCTCCACTAACAGAGAGGACTGTAGTTCAGCATTAGGTTATACGGTAACTTCTGGTGACTTTTGTGCAGCTCATAGCTATTTTTTCTCGCCTGATTGTGTTGCACCTCTCATCAGAACAAATCCACACCTGGTTAATTTTCTGTGCTGCCTCTGAGTGGATGCTGCAAACTGGGCAATCTACTCCATCCTCAGGCAAACAGAGGGAGCAAGTAATCAGATGAAACAAAATCAATAATACAAAAGTCCAGGTGAAAGGAGACGCAAAAAATGAGAATCTGTCTTTGGAGATCATTCTTGTAACACAATGAAAAAAAAAATATATATATATATATAAAAGGTCACTTAACAGAGTTGTTGGCTGTACACACCAGCAAGCATGTTTAGACACAATATTTAATACACGCAACCAAGAAGATAAACCATCTCTCAACAGATAAAAAAAGTCTAGTAAATCTTTTAAAGGTTTTATTGTTTCAACACAGATTTTCTTTTCTTTTGCAGGAATGTGCTGTTTTGCATAGTTACACCCTTGGGTCCATCAGGCAGTCCTGCATTTCTACATTTTTCCATTGATGGCTGCTCATTATTACATGTAAACTAAGGGTGCTCCGATTGATTGACCCCTGATTATTGGCATAAAATTCTGAATACACATTAACATCAATTCAGCATATTATTTGCAAAGATAAATTTTCATGTTGTTAAAACATAACCCCAAAACATTTGAGTGAAACAACATTGATAAAAAACTATCCATGAATTCTTGTGCAATGATGTGAGTTAGCTAATCTACTAAGTCACTGTGTGGCACCTATCCATAACACTGACACATACTGGCCAATTAGCTGTATTTTATTATTATTCCAAGTGTTCGCCACAATGGATGGTTGGTAACTTCACAAGCGAGAGAGTCTGACAAACCCTCTATGCCAAAAACCACCAGCGATGTGCAGAGGGTGAAGCTAACACAGCTAACATTGTCCATGCTACAACTGCTCGTGACTTAGCAGCTATGGGTGATCACAAATGAGAGAAAATCCAAAAATATTCAAGTCAATAAACAAAGTAGGGCGTCCCTGCTCCATCTCTCAGTTAAGGGGACTGTTGCCTGAAAAACATTAAAGATCTGTTTAAGGATCTGTGGCTTAGATGCTAACTTTGAAACTTACATTGTCAAAATATCAGTATCAATATCGATAATGAAGGATTTGATGAAAAATATTGTTTGATTTTCTCGATATTGTTCAGCCCTTTTATCAAACTGTTATCAGCACACTCAACCATATTATTCTACATCCTCAAGGACCTCAGTGATCATTTTCAGGTTGTTTTATACTCGTAACAATGCTGTTAAGAAGAGTTAAATGAATAAATAGGTTAGATTATAAATAGAAGGCTACAAATAGCCCCTGTGATTGAGACCCAGCAGCCGATACTGCTTCCAGCAATCGGTAATCAGCCCAGAATATCCTGATCGGAGCATCCTTCCTGTGAACAGTAGGGATTAACCTGTCTTCTGACTGGAATATGGCCTGTTGTTATAATTGCTTTTCTGTAGAGGTGCATGACTAAGAGGGACATTGAGAGCTATAACAAGATGAAAACAAACAGTGGATCGTTGGAGCAGGAATGCCGAAAATGTCGTGTGTGACACAGGTGAGGGACATATGTGCACAGGAAGAGGAAAATTGCTTTGAGTCATTCTCCATTACTGCCCTTTGATCAGCTCCCCCTTCTATAGTGGTGCGGAAGAAATACACTTCGCCTCTCAGATATAGCAGAGGAAGGCTTTTTAAAAAAAATAAAGAAGGCCAGTTTGTGGCGTTTTGACAGCTTCCCCTTTATTACACCCCACGTTGCCTTCCTGGTGTTCGGCCTGCTTGCAGATAAAGATGATGAAAAGGAAACAGTACTCGAGGAAGAGACATCCATTCATTTTTAAATAATAAAATCTCACAATCTATTATTAATGCGCAAAATGTCCAGCTTGGGATATCAAATGCACTTTTGAAGTCTGGAAGGGTATATCTTTTCACCTTGTTTGAAGCTAGTCCCAACAATATGAAAGGAGGTGGGTGTATACAGACAAAGTATAAAGATGAGTGTGTGTTCACTTATTTATCTGTTTCATGCATTTACTCTTTTTGGGCTCAGTTCACAGGAAGAGCAGGATGGACATCTGAGCCTTTTGGGTAGGGATATTTCATAAACCACAATAAAGTGTTGTGTGCCCGCGGTAGCTTCTTTCTCTTTGAAGACAATTCAGAATTCTTTTGGGAGTTATGCGTTACTTTTTCTTTCCTATTGAAATCGGATTGGCAGCTGGTCTCAAGTTTATATCACTAGAGAAGGAATTACTAAAGTGACAAACTTTCTGAAACATTTCCCACAATGCAAGAATACTGCAATCTTCGAGCCCGTGTGTGTTGACAGATTGGGAGTTGTTCTCCAATTTTCAAACATCCAAAGGCCTTGAGATGTCCTTATTGTTTTATTGGCTTTCTCCTGACCTTTGTTTTGATTGACAAGTTGACCTCAAAGATTTCATTCACCACAGAAGAAAGAGAGAGAAAAAAAAAAGCTATAGCTGACTTTTTCCTGCCTGGTAGTGGTCGCTAAGCTCTCTGTCTTTCTTGCAGCAAGCTTTATTTTCTCCAGTTTAAAAGTCCTACACATGGGGACTTTCAAACGAGTTGGGATAATTATGGAGATTCCTTGAATTAAAACTTCAGTGGGGGAAAAATATGGAGGTGAGAACACTGGTGCCCATGCTAATTAGGATCACGCTATGTAATTACAACATTTTGTTTTTGTTGGACAGTGTATTTTTCTTAATGTTGTAGATGTGCTGGTTCTGTGTGGAAAAATTTAAGCTGTAGAGGAGAAAAGGTTTTGAATATATTTGCAGGACAAATGTGACATTTTGTCCTGTTAAATCGCAGTGACAAATGTAAAATTGCTGTATCCAGGCCACTGATGGTTTTAGTGAATTTTCTCGCCAAACCACAAAGGTTGTTGATAGTTCATTAATTACCTGAGGTCCGCACGTAATGAAGGTCTCATGAGAGTACAGGGCTTAAGGCCTACTCATGTTGATATATTTCTCTGGCACACTCGAGCATGCATTCATGGGTAAATAAACACAAAATACAAAACATTTTGACTGTGGGGTTCCAATTCTCATGTCTCATTCTCACCATTAAAAACACATTTGGAAAATAGACAGGATTTGAATTTTAAGGTAAAGAACCGGTGTGTAGGATTCAGCTGCATCTAGTGATGAACTTGAAGTAGGACAGGGCTTCTCAAAAAGCAAGTCACCAGGCCGTACCTTCCGTTATGACATCAAGACATTTTCTGTTTTGAAGTACATTTTGTATCGATTAAAAAGTTGTTTGTGACATTGAATATGAGGTGCAGCTGTAGATCATTCACAGTGATCCTGTCCTCAGATAAGCATGGTTTTAAGTTGGCTTATTTTCCTTTCCCCAACTTTGTCGTGTCAAGTTTATTCATGGAGCATGTTTTAAAAAAAAACCAACGTTGACATTAACTGTTGAGCAGAGTGTTGAGTGTTGTTGTGGTGTGTTGTTCACACATTAGCTTTACTGGAGAATTTGCTGTCAGCTCCCAAAGTGACTTTTCTCCCACTATGCTCTATTGTATTTTCCCTGTCTTAGCTAGAACTGCACATATTATGGCATTTTTCTTAACTGATAGTTGAAAGCATTAACAATGATTTAATAATTAATAAGACATAAAAAGCACATTTGTTTTTTTGTTTTTTTCTCATTTCAGGTTTTATTTAACCAACCCTATTGGTACACAGCTGCTGTTGTTGCATTTACTGCCATTTCTAGACTAGCAAGGCAGAGCAGATGAAACTGTGAGAAAACCTGTGAGCTCCAGAGAAATGGTAAACAAAACATGCATTTTCAATTAACACTTCTGTAAAGGCATAATATGCAAAATCTTCATAAAAAAAAAAAAAAGAGTACAGACTTATAGAAACATAATCTCTCTCAATCATGGTGGTGGCTGTATCTGCAGAGACTCTGCCCTCTGATTATAGTTCCTTACTTTCTCTTTATTTTGTTGTGCCTGGGATACTTTAATGTCTGGGAATGAGACTCAACAATCTTTACTCAACTAAAAAAACATGGTGATACAACATGGTGATCTGTGGAAGAGGAAAAGGGACGATTCTGAGGTAACAAAAACAAAGCAACTCTTATTTTCAAGTAATCAAAACAGAGTTAGTTTTATATTTCTGCTTTATCTGCGACAATAATCTTACACAGTGGACCTTTTTATAGCTCTTTTTGCAACCTGGGTATACACAAGGAGGAGCAGGTGATGTCCTGCTTCTCCCTCCTGTCAGTCTGATTTGCTAAAACTCAATTGTTTTTTTTGTTTTTGTTTACTTATTTTCTTGATCTGTAAAGCAGAGACATACATTTTTGCTTGAGAGCCATCGAAGGGAAAACAGAACCACTTGCTGTCCACAAACATTCAGGCACTGTAATAATTGGTTTACCCTGAATAAGTCTGCGAGTTTGTGTATGTAAAATTGTATGCAAGACTCTGCTGTGAACAAGGGGGTGTTTCGCTCCATGCATGCGCAAACAAACAAACAAACAAACCGAATACAGAAAGAACGGTGATATTTCATTGACGTATCAAAAGAACTCCCACACAAGGTTTGGAAAAATTTCCACTTTCACATGCAACCCACTACATGGTGTGGTGCTAATATAATGAGGTGTATCGACATTCACTAAAATGTTCTTATTTGAATTCCAAATTTCCTTAAACGGAAGGCATTTTCTTACTCTTTACACTCTGTCTCCAGTGATAAATCCCAGTACCAGTCCCTATTACTCATGCCGGAATAGGTCTGTGTTCTGCACTGTAGAGGGATTGAATCGACTCTGCTTTCAGGTTGGACCAGTAATGCGGAAATGAAAGAAAAGCGAAAAGTTGCAAATTAAACTCCTTGCTTCCTCTGGCAGGTTCTTTTCAAGAGGAGCTGTCGGGGCTTGACTGGAGAGCCGATCCAACACGAAGAAAAGATAATTAAATAATGGAGGCCCACGTCTCGCAAATTCCACAGTATGGATTTAGGATCTCTCAGCAGTTTCACCTTCCCTACTGTGCCACACAATCAATATTTGATCAAGGTCCCACTCATCAGAGCCTATGCATCCCTGTTTTAACTTTTAATTCCCTTAAACTGGGACGGCAGCTTTTGCCAATATTTGATTTTCTAAGTGTGTAACCACAATCAGTGCCCTTTGAACTGTATAATTTCAGGCATGAGTACCTTCCATGCGCCATGAATTGACCAAAGATTGCGGTCTATAAATGCATTCAAAGCATCTGCCCGCACATCTGGCATATGAAGAGGAAAATTGATCAGAGATATTGCTTGAACTCGCATTGTGGCTACTCACAAAAGCATGTCGAGCAAATAATGCAGAAATGCAACAATTTCAACATAAGCTGGCCAGTATTCATCCAAACACATGCATCTGAATATAAGAATTAATTTCATCGAAATGTCGAAAATGGATCTTTTTATATAAGTGTATTCACACAAGCTTAGGAGTAATGAACAAAGCAAAATGGATGGTTGTCTTTACAGTTTAGTGAACCAGTTCGTATTAAAGTGATTTAAAGTTATTGGACAAGATGGCACTATCTGGGAGAAAAGTTTCTGCAGAAGTGATGAACTGGAACTAATTCAATTCATTATTATTATTTTCTTTTTTCTTTTTTTTAAGTTTTCCTACTTTATGGGAGGAAATGCGGGCAGAGAAAATCACAGAGGGCTGGTGAAAGCATTCTGTTCCCTTTTAGACAAGCACTTTGATGACACTTGCAATGGGCAATAATTAAAATCTTATTTGCATAATGTTCCTCAAAAACTTTATGGACAGCAAATTTAATTAAACTACCGTACTTACACACCATGACCTTGCATTTAGTAAAAAAAAAAAAAAAAGAAATGCTATTTTTTCCTTTCAAAGCTATGCTAATTATATCATTTGAAGGCATTTTCCATCCCTTCCTGAATTTCTCAACATACACCCCATATCTCTCTAGTGGTCCCATGAAATATGCGTATGGCACTTTTAGTTTGAACTAGTAAGCAGGACAATTAGAAACCTCTGCGGTAAATATTAAGCGGATACTGTGCATTTGACTAAAAATGAGGGATTAACTACTTAAAATGTTCTGCTTGATCCCTTGACTGGACTTCAAAGTGAAGTTATATTGGAAGAGGAGCGTTAGAGAAGACGGGGCATTATCTGTGGCCCTGTTGTGACACTGACACTCAGAAGTCACGGAATCCTTCCAAGAAAGTTTGCACCCCATGGAAAGAACACTGTTCATAATGTGCAAATGACTGGATAGACAGTTTAGCTGCAAGACAACAGTTGTATATTTGCTGTTGTAAATTCTAAAGGGACTAGTGTGTGGGATTTAGTGGCATCAAGCTCTGAGCTTGCAGACTGCAAACACCTCTTCTCTGCTTCCCCTTCCAAGTGCACAGAAGAAGAAGAGATGGGATTGATCTAGTCCAATATCGGGGCCCAATATCGACGCAAGGCATTCATTGAGTATCAGATACGTGACACGATCCACATTCTGTTCTACATTTTGCAATATTTTTGCAGAATTGAGGGCTGACTGAGAGCTTCTACTCTATATTTGCATGTAATATAAGGGAAACGTTGCTGCTACGATACAGCTGGTGTGAAGAAATGTACTAGCTACCCTCCCTCATGGTGTAAGAATAAATGAGCACAAAAATGAAAATTACCAGGGCAAAACGGCACATAAAACACAATGTCCTAAACACTTCACAAACAGGAAAACTACATTACAGTGATGAATAAAGAGAGAGTAGCATTTGCATTTTGGAACATAAAATAGCAAACTTAAACTCTCAGCAGAGCATCATGGGGAATTATCCAAATGATGGCTGTCTCTTAGCCTATCTGCAGCACATGTGAATGTCACATGCCAGAATCCTACAGTGCCCCACAATGATTAAAGGACACCATTATGTAATCTTACTACTTCTACATGTAATCTTACTACTTAAAAATCTCCCACATTGGGGTAATTAGCCTGAGAAGTGAATAGTTGCACATATTGAGGCTGAAAACATGTTGTACTGATCACACTGTTTGTGCACCACTACACTGTATTACTTGTCAATCACAGTTCTTTTATTTAGACTTAGTGCAGGATAACAAGATTCAACAAGACAAGCAGAGGGTGTTTGTGCACTGGATTTTACCTTTTGTAACCTTACTGGACTAAAAAGCTACTTTTTGACCCACAAGCTGACTAACACCCTGTGTGTGGTGGATCCGATCTGCTTTAGGATGCATCTGTGCCAGCAACAGCCATAGTGGAAAGTATTATGTTTACAGATTGTCCATCCATCTGTACATCCTGTTCTAGATGCAATATTTCAAGAATGCCTTGAGGGAATTTCTTCAAACAAACAAACAAACAAAAAAAAGATTAGAAGATGAAATAATTAGATTTGGGTCATCAAAGTTCAAAAGCCAAGGTTGCTGTGACCTCAAGATTGTCCCATTCTCATTAACGCGGTATCTCAGGAATGTCTGGAGGGAATTTACTTACATCTGGCACAAATGTCCACCTGGACTCAAAGATGATTAGATTTTGATGGTCAAAGGTCCCTGTGACATCTCATAACATATGTTTGGCTCAAGAATTCATACACTAATTATGACAAAGTACCACACAAATATCTAATAGGATAAAATGATGATGTGATGAAATTTCATATTTAAAAGGTCTCCTTCAATGTGACGTCTTAATGTTCAGCTCTCTGTCAGTCCTCGTGTAGAAATAGGTCAGTATAAGTGAAGACAGCAAGTTTGTCACTGAAAATCATCACACATACATCATATAACTTTTGTTTTTCCAAAAATACAACCAACAGCTTTTTATTAAATTCCTTCAAAGTCCTCACTACATACACAAGTCTGGACAAACCCAGATATTAACTGAAACTTGACTGTTTGGCAGAGGCACACAACTGTGAGGCTGTAACCCCAGTTTTTCCACTGAAGACACAATAAAGTTATGAGTCATGTCGTATGAGTCAGTGTCACACATTTTCATTTTACTCATACATGCGTCTGTATGTGTTCCTTGCAGGCAATAAATACCAACACTACTTTCAGCAACTTGCTCTGATTCTCTGGTCTACTTATTTTAGTGTAAGCTCACCTGGTTTTCCTCTGTATAAATGGTATTCTGCCCAAGCTGTCACTTTGCCAAGTGTTTTTTCCTGTAAGTCTTATGCAGCTGGGATATGAGACGAGCATGCTAGTAATGTAGCATACCGGTACTTAGTGCTGGCACAGTTTCAGAGGGTGCTTGCTGCCTTACACAGCTAAGGATTGCTTCATTTGTGGCCAAGCACAAATCAAAAGGTGGTGATACTTTGTTTTTCATTGCTTATTATTTCATGCCTTTCATGGTCTCTCCAATGAATGCATTGCGAGCCCTGCTAGTTCTTGCTAACAGATTGCTCCAAAATCAAACACTCTTGAGTGGTTTGGTGATTTCTAATAAAATTGAAAAGAATCGCTTGTGCCAGATGCTTTTGGAAGCTACAGACAAAACACCTGACTAACCAGGAAAGCAACATAGTGGATTTTTTCCCGTTCAGTTAATCCTGAGAGCGTATGACTTTTAATTGCTGGTTAGAAACTGAAGAGCAACCTTTGCCAGATGAATTTCTGTCAATTTAGTTTAGCATTTTTAATTTGATAGTCTGGACACCACGTCTTATTTTGAAACAGTTTCACAAAATTAAAAGGGATGGGAATTTCGAAGACTTCTTTGATACCAGTTTCATTATCGATTCAGTCCTATTCCTTCAGTTTTTTTTAAATGTTACAAAACCTGTGCCATTTTTCTTTGTGAAATGAAGCCATATTTTGACCTCCACCATAGGATTGGGTCGATGAACAATGCCATTGTCCATTGCAATGGCATCGGACACCAAGTCCCCTACCACCGGTTTCATTTTTGACAAGTGAGAGAGAAAACAAAAAGAAGTTGCTGCTGCTGTTCAATGCACTATGTCTCCAGTTGTGTTCATTTTCTTTTTAAACATAACAAAGTTACAGACATGTGGTGCCAAGACCCTTTTAGACCCAACAACAATATCGTTATCAAAGACTCAGATTCTTGATTTCCATCCTCAACAATTAATGTATACATGTAATATTGTTGGAAAATACTTAAAATTAACTGTAAGGGTCAGTTAACTGGTACACACACAGTATCCATTGCTTACCTTTCCATCTTTGCCTTTAGATTCTTGTTTTTGTAATTCTGGTGAAAGGTTCACTTACTGTTGTCTTATTGTTGCCTCCATTCTCCATTTGTCTTGTCTCCTAAATGTTGCTCCCCATCTCTCAGCACTCACTTGAAACTAATTGCAATCAGTCACTTTGTCTCTTGCTGTTGGTGTGAGCGCCCAATCAGAAGACATTAAATTTGGTGTTTCTTTCCTAGCCACATGTCTCTGCCTTCATTCCAGCATTCCTCATTATGCCATAAATACATAGCTTCTTAGTTACCCAAACAGTCTTGCTCATCAGTTTCAATCATTTCTAGGGCAAGGCCACTTTGGTCTTTGATAAATACAGATTTATTGGGACATTGTGGCAAAAATGTGGGGCACCTAGCCTAATACCAGTGGTGCAATAACAATAAGTGATAGCCTAATGAGACAATATGAAGACAAAACAGTATAAGTGCAATTAGCTGATGACTAGCCTGATAAGCCACCGTCAGTAATCAAACAAACACACATCATTAGACTGTAAACCATTAATCAAACCAATAAATAAGCACAGTCAACTTTAGACAACCTTATCAGACCTAATCAGTTAGTGTATCTGTCGTGGTGACAAAAAGTTTTAAAAAAAAATATACACACAGTATTAGCAGTTTGAATTCAAATAAAACTGCTCTCCAAGGGAAATATCAGGGCTGCAACTAACTATTATTGTCATTTTCAATCAATTTGTTAATCTTTTTCTCAATTATTTCAAGTGAAAATGTCACACATTTAAGCTGAAATCACTGAATGTGGAAAATAATGTATTAGCAAATTTGTTGGCAATTAATTAAATAGTTGAAAACTAATCAGTCAGTTCGCTACACATTGCAGCCTTAGAAAATGTTCTCCTAAGTCCCTCAAAGAAATGTGACGTTCTAAAAATCCCTTGTGTCCAAAAAAAAACCACACACAAGTCTAGAAATACAAAATTAATGTTGACAGTCTTGTTGTAAATTCGGCTTCAATTGAGAGAGAGAGAGAGAGAGAGAGAGACTCTGTGCACCAGAAAAATACTGTACTTCACTGGATTATTTTTTTATTTAATGTCTCTGAGATATTTTACATATATAAACACTGAAACTGTAGTGAAAGGTGTCATGTTGCTGAAATGATGCTGATTATCAACAAATCATTTTCACAGTCTGTTTTTGCTGAGAACAGTGTACGTTGTCCAAAAATAAAGACAAAATCTCGAGATAGGCACTGAAATAAGAAACAAGAGGTTCTGCAACAAACGTGCTTCAATGTTTCTCGGACAGTTTTAAATGAGGAAATCTGCAACTTTGTTTTTAAGGGTTCAACAGCCACTTCAAAACAGGGCTTGCAAAACTGTCTGTCTGGGTAGAAGTCTTGTTGTCGTGATACCAGAATGTTGCCTTTGATATCAATACCCACTTTAGTATCACAATACTTGATTACAAAACTATCTTTGAAACCCAGTCATGTTTTTTTATTCAGTAGCATTATATTCACTGTAATGCTCTCTAAATTTACAATGGGAGTCAGTGTGCCCTCGCCCTATGCCGCTGTTAAGTTATTAAATGATTTAAAAAGCACCAAAACAAGGTCTCCTAAGAACTTGTGCTTAATATTGTCGCAGGCAACAGTGTATTAAGTGCAAGTAAAAGGTTAAAGTTGAAAATTTTCAACTTGAGCAAAAAAGTTTGTGTATCACTTTGCAGTGTGTGCTGAGACCAGGCGGAGCAGTGGGGACAGAGCTGGTGCTCTCTGACAGACAACTGCTGAGCAGTAGGGAGCTCTGAGGGAGAGAGGCGGGGGTAGAGCAGAGCTTCTCGAGGAATAAACACCACGAGTCACATCTCATTCTGCCCCCCCCCGCCCCCCGATCCGAGAAGTATCGGATCGGGGGGGGAAGACGGGAAGGAAAGGACAGAAAGAAGGGGAGTGTCCTCAGTGCACAGGTCAGACGCTGCACTGAACACATACGCACTCCCTCGGCGCTGTGCAAGGCAATAATTCACTCCACTTTCTGTAAAAACACACCACCAATGACCCCGAAAAAGTATCAAACTTTTGGAAGTTCTTATGCCAGACCATTTTTAATGAGAAAGTATCAAAAATATACTGAAATTTGGTATACCATGCAACAATAAGTTGAAGGGGCACTCCGGGGCATCCATGACACTGGAATAGGTGTATTTTTTACTCATGAGTGTGGCGACCTTGATCCAAGACAGGTACAAAACTGCAGTGGAGGCTTGGTTGGCCTGTTTTTGAGAGTTAATAAACTGAACATGTCAAACAACAAAACCCAAATAACTTAATCTCTGTCTAATGTCAGCCAGCTTTCAGCGAAAGATCTCGAGCACAATGGTGTCATGGAGGTCACAGGTGTTTGGTCAGACTGGCAAAGAGAGCTGAAAGAAGACACGGCGCTGAGGCATAACTTAGCTCCATCTGGAACAAAAAACCTGTTATTCCCTCTGATACATTTTCAGCAGGGACACTTTCATTTCATACCTACAGTGTTTGCTCAGCAGAGAATTGACTCAATCCCAGAGGAACGAGGGGGAAAAAAAAGGTCTTCCAATATTGATATCATCAATTTTCAGAATTATTCTACTGTGGAAGATAGCATTGGTATCCAGAATGGTAAGTCAGCTGTAGTAAACACAACATATCATAAATAACACATCTCTATCTCACATAGACTTATCTTGCATAGTCTTAAATAAATAATAATGTATTTTGTGTCTTTTTATTCTATACTAAGAGAGAAAATAAGAAAACTATACACTGTCCCTAGAAAACTGGTGTTGAAAACATGATTGATTTAAATAATCTCCGGTTATGTATATGGTATGTATTTACCCAGTCCTAACTAGTCTCATCTGTCTGGAGTCTGATGATATTTTAATTTTATGACATACAACTCCAAACACAGCTAAGAGATTAATTTACTTAAATCTTCAACTTTTATCACCAGTGACCTTTTGGAAGCTCAGTTGAGCCAAATCCATTTTCAGTCATCTTGGTTTAATCAGTCTTCTCAGGTTTTTATGCAAGTACAGAATACCAAGAAATAGCTGAGGAAAAACATTATTTTGAACTATAATATGTGCTCAGTTTATTCTGTTATGCTAGAACCAAGCAGAAGTAACTGTTTTCAGTACATTAGCAGCTATTGTCTTGTAAGAGACTGAAGTTTTTGGGGTTATTAACCCAGACTGCTTTGAATATCTTTCTTGCTCTGTATGGACTGCATAATTCAGGTCTCTTGAAAGAGGACAAAGAAAGAGGACATTTCCAGGTCCCTCAGCGTCTTTCTTTGCTCTCAGTTGCATCTCAGTTCCATTGTTTACCTGCCAAAAGTAACCAGACTAAAGGAGTAAACAGTCCAGAGTTGGAATAAACATGCATGCTCCAAAAATGCCTTTAAATTGCAAAATTAAATCAATGCTGAGTGTATTTTACTGACTCTCACCCAAGCATCACTATAGCTGAATCAAGTGTGTCTGTGGATAATGAACTCTGTATAGCAGCTTGGGGAACCGATGAAAGCAGCATTTAATCAATTATTACATAATGAAATTGTTTTTCAGCCAGATTTTGGAAAAAGATGGATCGTTTAAAGACGGATCATCATTTACGATGAACTCTAAATGGTCAGGATCCCTGTGCATTTAGGAATAGGACATACAATGTGTGTGCTGCTGGGAGGCTACTGTTTACTATTCTAAGTGTGCTGCTTTGTTACCCATGTGCCATTTTGCAGTGCAGGAGTCACTGCAATTAGGGACTGTCCTCAAAGAAAACAAAAGTCTCTCTGATAGCTTTTCCAAATTTGTATGACAAATTATAGAGCTGGCTGATGGCAAAGCTGCTAGCTGTTTTCTCAAATGCCTCTGGTAGATTTCATTTGAAATTCTAATCAATTAGAGGTACCTCTTGATTCAGCTGAAGCAAAATGAGCTGGATGGAGAACTTCTCTACGCAGCTGGTTTGTTCCCGGAGGTTCATCCTCCAACATGTAATTGCACAATGTCCGACCACAACTAGAAGTGATGCATTATAGACACAAGTATACATTTTCAGTGCACAATGTTGTAGAGTAGTTGCAATATGTTCTGAAATTATTATCTCTACCTAACTCAGCCTTTCCCAAAGGGCTTTGTGAGACTTCTCCGACTTTCTCATTTGTTAAAAAAAAAAAAAAAAAAAATGTCATACCCATCATTTTCATCTTCATTTTTTAACAATAATGAGCCATAGCCTATTTAGTAGCGCTGGTCCCCGGGCACTGTACAGAGTCTGCCCACAGCACCTAATGCTCGGATGCAGTAAAGGCAAAGAATGAATATGACTGAATAATTTTACTTTATGTTGTATTGCTGCAGAGACTTCCTGGCCTACACATCATATTCTACAGATTTAAACACATTCTTTGTTTGGTACAGATTCCCATGAAAATCACACCATAATCATTTTAATGATGTAAAAATGATCATTCCCCCAAATATTGCAAATTGTATCACAATTGTAATATCAGTCAAAATATTCCCATTTAGATATTTTGTCAGAATTGTTCAGTCCTACCTCAGATCATCTAGGTGGGTCCAGGATCCATGGTACCCCTCTGTAGAATCTTAAGATAATCGAATATTAACATAAACATAAATAAGAATTAGTAGAAAATAAAATCTAACACATAGCTTTGACTCTGCTGCCTGGTAATTAGTAATGGTAATGACATATTATTTATACTATGGCTTGGCTGAATATTTGTTTATTATATTTGTTGAAAGATGCACAGCCATATTGCAATATTTAATCAATAGTCAATGCCAATCCATTGCTTTTCACCTTGCATTAATTCCCCCATCCCCTTTTCCATCTTGACCAGGTCGATGTACCCCCAAATTATCCGCCACACTTTCAAAAATCAAGCAACATAGCCTGTTTATAGCCCTCACCATGGTGAGTAGGGGTGTCAAAATTAATCGTTTTTAAGATGCATCGCGATTCGGATGTGGACGATTCTGTATCGATGCAGTGAGAGGACATGATCGATTATAGCAGAGAGACGTTCCTTCTTAATTTTCCGGCAGCGGCTGGACAATAAAGTTATAAAATTCAAAATAACTTCCTGCTCGCAACGAGCGACCAGCGTCGTAGCAACGACTGCAGAAGTGTTTGTTTTGTTTTTGAGCACTGTCAGGAGGTGCTCTGCCTTAAGTTGAGTTAAGCTAAATGGAATAAAAAAGGC
>JAJHUR010136446.1:0-15845 GCA_027495735.1 Lutjanus campechanus
CACCCTTACCGCACCCATGCAGTTTTCTTTTTCTTTTTTCCACAAACTGAATTTATCCTGTTTTGGAAACGAGCTGTTCAGTCTGAATTGGACCATTGTACATTTTCTCCAAACATATTTCATATAAAAAAAAACCCCCCCCCCCCCCCATAACAGTTTCCACAAACCTCACAAAGACAGGAAAGAGTCAGTAATTCCTCTGTTACTTTGAGGCACTAAGTGGCATTTGGCACAGTCATTTGGATTATTATTATACTGATCCATCAAACAAATATCTGACTATTAATAAAAACATTGAAGCTTATCTGGAGGAAGCTGTGTGCCAGCCTTACGTGGACTTCAGAATAAATGATTAGTGTGTTTGGTTTTGGTCCCACGGTGGCTTTTAATGTTTATGGAGTCACACTGGTAGGAAATAATGATTTCAATAATTACTCACCGTCTTGTAAAAATATTTTAAGGGTTTTGTTGATCTCCTTAAGACTGTGTGTCATCAAGATAATAAGATATCTGGCCTGTTGCCTGAGTTTTGCTTGTATACCACTAGAGGGTGACCTTGTTAAATTTAAAGTTAAAATGAGACTTATCAAGTTTTTTTGCCTTATTCCATACAGCCTTAATTCTAACTTTTTCTGCACAATTTCTCCAATTCCCCTGTACCTAAATAACATAAAGGAACTGAGGAAGAGGTTGGCACATGCACACAGTTTTTGCACTTCCTTGTTTATGGCTCAGAAGGGGCAACAAGCCTCTAGACCTGCATGTGACACATGGTGGATGGTGGGCGATGCATGCTGGATGGGGTGCATCTATGTTTGTGTAAGTGTCTACGTGTTTGTGTGAGAGAGTGCCTGTGCCAGATTGTGGAGCGATTAACGTCATCTTTTACCACTTTCTAAACCACAAAAGTAGCACATCCCACATGGGCCACTACGCTCTACGAGCTTCATGCAGCCCCTGCACTGTACATCCGACTCCCCTCTATCACTACTGCTTCACTCTCGACATACTTTCATTCACAACAGTTTTGATTTGTAGTTTAACCAACTGCAAACTAATTTTCCTTCTGTTGCTTAATCAGTGATGATGCAGGGCCACAGAGCGTTATCAGACAATCAGTGTGGTTACAGCTGTGTCGCCACAAAATCACACGTTTACATTCTAAAATCAAACAGTTAATTTAGACTGAGTTACACTAACAGGTTATTTATGATCCGAGTTTAGGTTTTAAAATGAGTAAATCCAGATTTAAGATTAAGCAGAGTTTTGCTGCACAAAAAAAAATTATTTATGTTGAGTAAGTCCAAGTTTATGAAAGTAGAAAGTGATGGTGTCTGGTGATGCTTACCTGCCCCAAATTAAAGTACATAATTGATTAAATAAATTGCTGTTGAGACCCAGTAAGTATAAGGGGAAATCTGCAAAATGCTCGATAACTAAAAAGTTAACAAAATGTTACATTCGTCATTAGCTGGCTAAAAAGAAGGAGCAATATGTTGCCATAGCACATGCAAAAATGCATCACAAATAGTGACTTGGAGAGTATATTAAATATGTTGAAATCATGTTTCATATATAATCTATGATTGAAGCGATTTGTTTCCACCTCCTGCTCCCTCCTCTTCAGACACAGAGACACACAGGCTGCAGGAACTCTGAGACGCAACCTCATAAAGTGACAATAACAATTGATGAAGACTCCTGCAATGTCACTTGATCAGCTGTTTATTGCTTTCAATATATTGCATATTTCTCCTTTAACAAAACTTTTAAATTGTTTGTCAATTTGCTTAAAAGTTGAGCGTGAAAACAAAACTGAGTTTCATGAGAAGCTTTCATTTAAAATGCAATCAACTAGTTAGCTACAACATAGTTAAAATAACATTATGATATAATCAGGTCTGAAAATTAATCATTGTACCTGCAGTTCAGCTGGAGTGTTAATTGTAAATATATAAGTCATTACCTACTTGATGTAAAAATTATTATACGGAAGGTAAAGGATTTGGTCCACTCTCTAAAAGTACACTGTTCAGAACCTAAGACCACTTAAAAATTCTTTTTTTCAATCTTCCAATAATCGTCATTATAGACACCTTAGTTCTTTGTGCACTACTTTAAATTTGCATTCTACTATCTTTTCATAAATGTTTTCCTCTTGTCTAAAATAATCACCTTTGGATGTGGTTCCCATTGTAGAAATGAAATGCTTTATGACCTTTAAAAATTTCACGCAGGGTGGCCGGTGAAGATTTTTGGTTCAGTTTTTGTTGAGTTCGTAGCTGGTTTCAGTCTGAACTGAAAGGTGTCATTTCCTGGATTCAGGGTGGGAGAGAGTCGATCTTGTGATGAGCTCAAATTTTCCCCCCGTCTGTCTGCGTCTAACAGGTGCCTCAACTGTGTACGTTAAAGGTGACTCATATTGAAATATGTCAGGCGCCTTGTTGGGATTTACACTAATATATTAGCGCTTTGGGCTGATTTCTGTGAAATAGGCCTGTGTGTAGAAATCACATGATGGAAAATGTTCTGGTGATGAAGCTCTGCAACAGTTTGAGCCTTTCCTGTTTCGCTTTTTCATTTTAAAACTGGGCACAGGCCTCCTTAACAGAGTTTAATATACAGAACTGATGAAAGTTTTGTTCAAAAATTACAGTAACATGAGAATAAAAACAATATAAGAATAAATATAAAGTGTATGAGGAGCAAATGCAACAACCGGTGCCTCATAGAATAATAATTAAAGAAAAATAGAACAATAAAAGTAGAATAAGTTAAAGATAAAAACACTAAAATAAGCTAAAATAGAGAGTTGTATTTTTTCAGTGTCTGATTTTTCACCTGTAATCATATCAGCTATGTTTTATAATGGCTTTGCTAATTCAGCTTGCTAGTAGAAAGGTAATATACCATCGCTGGCTGTTTAATATTTCCAGTTGATCTGCTTGGTTGTTATATCTACCGACACCCACAAATTTAGTCAAAGTTTTCTGGCACCTGGGTTTACTTCCTGGATATGCAGCCCACTGCACATGCACAATAGTGTTCGTTTGAAAAAGGTGGTTTATGGGGGAAATGTGTTTTCTACCACAGGGGAAACTTTTGCTGCAATACTGTGAGTGACCACTGGGAAAAACTGGAATTTGCGAATTTCCTGTCTAGGTTCTATTATACATCTATGCCAAAACACCTGCAAAAATAATGATACTCCCACCACCCTCGGCTGTAGTTTTAGTTCTAGTTAGCAAATATTAGCATGCTAACAAGCTAAACTGGATGATGTGTTAGCATTTAGCTCAAAGCAGGGTTTTGAGTAAGTACAGGCTCACATAGCCACGAGCCTTTTAGCCTAAATTATTCATTTGCTAACCATGTGGTCAGCTAACTGTAGTGTTCACTGTACAATGAGTTTTTAACTGGTTATAAAACACTTTTATTTAATACTGATGCTTCTCTGTGACCTACATAAGGAAACAAGACCAAGCATGAGAAGATTAACTCTATAATTGTTCTTAATGTCTGCCACCGGGTTGGATTCTCCATAATATTGGACAAAACAAGCCTGTGTTTACATTTTCCCAGACAAAGTTACAGTGAATAGTACATTAACAGGTTAAATAGAAGCAGGATGGGATTTTTATTTAGATCATTTCATTTTTTATGGTATATTTTGTGTTTGTTGTGTTGGAAACAGTCAAACCTTTGTTCACAGGTGCCTCCGAAATCAACAAAAAATGAAAGTTTCTTGTAGTAGCTGTAACACTGAGGATGTGCGTCAAAATCTGATCTGAGCCGCGTGATGATATAGAGGGGTAAGTTCATGATTTCTGTTCTTCACTGTGACACAACTTTCAGACTTTTGTCTTTACAGATGTTTATGTGACGTGTGGTTTAATTCTGCTTCCTGTTCGTCAGTCGACAGTCTGTCTGCTCCCAAATGCACGACAGATACTGTCGCCAAGAAGAGGAGCAGTTTCAGTCAGCATCAAAAGAGAACATGAAGAACAGAGGTGCAAACACACACACACACACACATACACACACACTCACACACGCGCATAAACAGACACTATAAACATTCAGTCATAGGTTTAAAAAATAAAAGGCATCTTCACCAGACATGTGCATGAAGAGTGATATCCGTGCAGGAAGCAAAACTACTGACCCATAAATGTGTTATATTCTGCACACACACACTCACACAAACACTCACACCTACACACCTTCAGCCCTGGTAGAACAACAGCGGTTTCTCACATTTGAAATTTCATTTCTGTATTATTACAGTTTGATTTACAGGAATTCAGAGGTACAAGACGGAGACAATAGTAAGACCCGCTGTTACAACACACCATCATGCAGAAGTTAATCATGTTCTGTCATTAATGATCATGAACTGATCACGTGATAACATCATCTTAATTCACAAAGCATACAACATAAAAATGCAAAACAAAATTTTTAAAAAAGCCAGTCAGTAAAAATGTGATTAAATCAGATACCCATGACAGGAATCCTCAGATGAATATGATGAAACGTTTCGATAGCTTCAGTATCTTAAGATTTAACTCAGCAGATTGATTTCAAGGCACAGTGATGAGCACTACCGATCGTTTTCATAGATATGGCTCAAATCTGGTGTGTTCCTGCATCTTCTTGCGCAGCAGACACCTTGGATGGACATCAAGAGAGATCAGTTACTGGTTACAGTATCTGTTTGTCAGATTAGACCTTCAGCAGTGATAAATGCATGTCAGATTCTTACCTTTACACCCAGATTTCATGATAACAAATATAATTATCACGATAATGAAGAATACCACGATTTCGGCAACACGGCACACAAATAGCCAGGAAGTGTCCTGATCTATTGGTCCTGTCAAATCTGCAAGATAAAAGAGGACATTTGACATTTGGCATCGAAGAAGCACCGATCTTTGTGATGTAAAAAGAAAAAAATGTTTTTATGCCATACAGTGTCATTGTGAGGAAGCAAATGAAGTTTTCTTACTCTGGCCTGAAGTCGTAAGAGTTGTGGTGGGTTCGGCAATGTCTGAAAAACATTCAGATTGTTTATTTGCCATATCTTCAATCTGATCATTTGGAAAATTGTGGAGACTTTGGTCCCACTTAACACTTCACTACTAAAATGTAATAAGCCCGTACTTTGTATCAGATTAGACAAAAACTAGAAATATTGTCTTTATTAAACAGTAAACAAACACAATTATACCCTAAGAAGAACTAACAAACTGTACTTTTAATCAAATTAGACAAAACTCAAAATAATATAATTTATGAGACACTAATGACTCTCTAATATGGTCTAATGAATGTGTAACAATAGGAAATAGTAAACATCAGTTTAAGGTACGGTTCTGTTGCATTGTGTCCCTAATTACCCTCTAGTGAGCTCTAATTAAGGTGTAATAAGTCTTTATTAGCCTAATTTGATTAAAAAAAAATATGCCTTGTTAGCTCTTTTTAGGGTATAATTGTTTGTTTACTGTCTAATAATGACCATATTTCTAGTTTTTGTCTAATTTGATACAAAGTACGTCTTGTTATGTCTTATTTGTGTGGCGTAAAATAAAGTGGGACCGAGACATCTAAATTAATAATTCAGTAAGCGTAGGTGTTCAAAAAAATGATATTTTACAAGGCAATTTTGTATCAATACACAGATTCCAAGTATCAATCTTTTATTATACAAATTAATAATAGTAAAAATGCTAATTGAACTTTCTGGTACTAGGATACTATGTCAGTATGTCTCCTGGGTATCCAGAGCTGGAGATTATAAATCCTTTCAAATTAAACCAAAATGTGGCCATTTGTTCAGTTATTCTTCAGCAGCAGTTAGAAATGTGAGCTGTACGATATGAACACAGGTTTATTGTGTCATTTCACTATAGATGCATTAAATTACTGAAAAAGTCACACTCACCATAAACATAGATGTTGATGTTATGGCTCACAGTCAGACCATCGGCGAGACGACACTGATATTCACCTGAGTCATTTTTGAGTATGTTTTTGAAGATCAAAAATGATACTCCCACTAAATCTTTTGATTGTGTCCACTCTGTTTTGATGTGACTACTGCTGCCATTGATGGGAACATCATTTTTTAACCAGGAGACTGCTGGTGGTAAGTCATTGCAGAATTCAACTTTGCAGTTAATCCTGAGTTCTTCCCCAAGAGAAGCATTATAAACTGTGTTCCGGGGAACTCTAATTTCTATGTCACAACTTGAATCTTCACCTGCAAAAGGAAAATGACAAACGTATATCAGGATTAGATTAGAAATGACTGGGCCGTTTGTCCTCCGCTTGATAGCAAATTTAAAACCAGCTGATGATGACTTAATATATAAGACATGAAAAGTTATCTAAAATTTAAATATATAAACATAAATCAGCTGACATGAATGACACAGAAAAGAATTAGATCACAGAAAAAGGCGCACATGTTTCTGCTGCAGCTGTGACCATCAAACTGAAAATGCAGGTCAGGCCAGGAAGTCATACATCTTTGTGGTTAAAACACTTTTCTGCTTCAGGTTCTGTGCAACTTGAAACAAATTCCCACAAATTAAATATAAGTTTAAATTTATTTTACTGAATGATTTACACATTTTGTCTTGGAGCCGTGACTGGAATCAGGGTGCATCAGTGCCGCAAATTTATAACAAAAGAGCTTAAAGGCTCTTTGACTGCACATTAGCTTAATAGTAGAAGATTCAGTCATTACACTGCTGCTCTGCCATGAAGTGTGTCGCCTTGTTTTTACTTACAACCCTAATTCCAAAAAAGTTGTGATACTGTGTAAATAAAAACAGAACGAGTGTATAGTTCCAAAAAAACAAAACAAAAATTTGACTGGTTTGACAACTAAACATCTTGTATTTGTACATAATTCATTTGAATATATTTTGAAAAGTATTTGCAAATCATTGGATGTACTTTTTGCACAGCATCCAAACTATTTTTGCAAGTTCACTAAGAAAATGCTAATTTTATGTAATTTCTACTGCCTTAAATAGTTCTATAAAAGGAAAGGCTAATTTTAGAGTTTCTCATTTAAAAGAATTAAATTGACTCCAACCACATTCACATTCAATCTGGTTTATTTCCGTGTTTATTTCTAAGCTGTGCAGTGGTTCTTTGGGTGCGTCCGGAAGAATATCTGTTCACCTGGTCTAGAGTTATCTATTTGTGAGGAATATTAGCAATATTTAAAACCTTTCCAGTTTTTCTAAACAAAAAACAAACAGAATTTATCTAATTCACATTTGTGAATAGATTACTTAACAACAGAGAAACAAAGACTGTAACTGTACGTCTTCGTCAAATTGAGCGATGAAAATAGGAAATAGAATAGAATAAGATAACAGAAACTTACTTTCAGCTTCCAAAGGTTCGAGAGTTGTCGCTAAGATGGACACATGAAGGATGATCAGGTAGGAGTTAAGTCTCATGGTGGAAACACTTTAAGATCCAACTATCCACTTCAGTAAAATAACTATTACTGCCGGTCTGCTCACAGTCAATGGCATGTGGTGTATTTCACTTCCTGTTTGTGATTACCATGGTCTCTGGTGTTTACACCCCTCCCCATGCTGTGAAGGCACAGACCCTCTAACCCACATATCACATCTAAAAAGGACCACCTTTGGCACATACACACACACAAAAACCTTTGTTCAGCCTTACATCTGAAACTTTACAGTAAACCTTCTGATTCAAAAAAGAGGATGAAAGTCAGTATTTGCATCATATAATCTTAATTCAAATCACTTATGGACACACATTACGTTATCTGATTGCACAAAACAATGAAACTGTTACATTCTGTATTAACCATTGAAAAGAAACACAATCGATAATTCTTAAAGATGAAACACAAAAATTACAAAAGCCGAGTAGTCATTCGTATCATTAGAAAATGAGTCAGTAGCTGATATGGCACAAGTTGTAAGAGCGTGAAACCATTAATGTTATCAGATGCAACAAAGAGTAAATTCAAGTCATGGATGTGCAACAGCACGAAGTCACAGTTTTAAAGAGATAGTTTGGATTATTTGAAGTGTGGTTGTAGGAGGTGCTAATCAATAGTCAGTGTATTACCTGTATGGAGAAGCAGCAGGAGTACCAGCATGAGAGCGAAGCAATGTGGACAGGGTCAGCAGAAAAAAATGTATTTTAACCACTTCAAGGAGCAATGGGTTGCAATTCCATGTCCAAAAATGAGTACTGCAGTTGGAGCTATAGACTGTGTATTAAAAAGGTTGAAATACTGTTTAATATATCATCTATGGTTGAAGCAAGTTGTTTCTCCTCACACCCTCCTTCCCAGACTCAAGGAAGCTCAGGCAGGCTGCACGACAAGCGCAACATTATAATTTGACAATAACAAGTATTGACGAGTCCTAAACTGTAAGCTGATCAGCTGTTTATAACTTTCAATCGTCTGTCAATGTAAAGTTAAGCCTGTTAGTCTGAAAACAGAAGCCCACTGCTCTGAAAATACACAGTCAGGAGTCTGAGTTCAGCGACTGTCTGCCAGACTCCATTAACATATTGTTCAGTTTAGCTGTTATAAACATCTACGCCTTCTAGAAGATTCCTGATGATTTCTTATGACTCATAAACAGACGCTTACTCATTTGGTGAACATTAGGCATTAATTTGAACTCTGATTCGGTGAAACAGTCAAACAAAAAGTCGCGAACTGGAATTTAAATTTCTAAATTTCAGAGGCGGACACCACGGCTGCAGCGTTGTTGTCAGTGAAGTAAGTATTTCAATTTAGCATGTTTGCTTAATCTCTGTTGGCATACGGTCATTTTATGATTTATAGTTAAATATATTACAGATTTCGCCTTTAACAAAATGCCCGTATAAAAAAAAAAAACAATATCAATTTAAGTGTACACTATTTTTAAGATATTTTCACCACTTTGCTGTTAAATAGCTTTTTCCAACAAGAAACAATCATTATTCAAGCCAAGTATTGCTCTCTCCAAAGCAACCAGACTCCATTTGCAGAAACAGTCAATTTACCTTGCAGAAGATGGACATTTCTGGTCCACTGCTGCGACTCCAATCTGACCTTTTACAACAGCAATGTCACACAATAACCAGCCCATCAAGTCAGCAGTAGACCAGCAACTCCCGTGCTGAGCGAGTTCTGTTTTTGCCAATGGAGTCTGGTTATGTGATATTATTGCCTTGTATAATGGGGGTCTCCAGTCAGAAAAGGTTGTCTAACAGCAAAGTAAAGCAATGAAAATACTCTAAATATAGTATACACTTAAACTAAAATATGTTTTTCTGCTGACCCTGTCCACAGCAGCACAGCTGTTTCCATGCTTGGACTGTGCTTCTCCAAACTGGAGCCATGTCAACCGCTATTCATAGATAATGTACCAAGAATGGATAAGTACCTTGAATAACCCCAAATCAAACAATCCAAACTATTCCTTTCATCTAAGGAGAGTGCATGACACAAAACGTTCAAACCAAGATCACAAACAAACCCATATTAGTTACAGACAGTCTGCAAAAAATCTGTTAAAACCCCCCCCAAAACATTTCGTTCGTCAAGAGATTTTGCTGCTTTTGGCTTCTCAAATGCTGCAGATTTACCCGCTTGTATCAAGGCCAAGTCTGGTGCAATTCTATTTTTTCTTATTGTCAACAAATCTTAGTGAAAATCCACCTCAGAGTGAGTCAGTTTTTCAATAGTCTCTAACTTCCCATCCAGGCCTGAGTCCACTGGTTCTTCCTGAAGAAAACTACTGCTAAGACTTTTACAACAGAGCCATTTCATTTTGAAAAGTAATTTCCTAAAACAGCTGTGCTCTGTAGGTTTTAGCAAAAGTCACTCAAACAGGGGTAAATAATGAATTTGTTAGGGACTATTTTCAGCCGTGGATGAATACACATTTGGTGCTCGATTGAATATGTACGGCAGGACGGTGCATGCACCGTTATTTCAAAATAAATAGTGTGTGTCCACGGTAATGAAGGAACTTGTCAATCACTGCGACAGTGTGACTCACTAATGTGTTTCCAGTGGTTTTGGACCACAATGGAGCTCTACGGCACAGAGGAAGAAGACCCACACAATACTTTTTCGCACAATCAGTTCCATGTTGTTGTTTTTTTTTAAATGGGATTTGTTGACAATAAGAAAAAAGACAGAATATCACCAGCTTTATCCTTTAACTGGAGTGCTCTGTTGTTGTCATAAAATACTTTGAAGATATCCTGCACTATGGCCCCAGCAGGATTACATCAATAACATTTCCAGGTAAACAAAAAGATTACAACATTTTATAGTTTCATGATGCAAACAAGGCAATCTTACAGCTAAACCAGTGTAGGTACCTTAAGGTGGGAAATTTATACGATTCAGTCATGTTAGCAATTCAACAAAGCATACTCAAGCTAGTCAGCTCCTGTGTTGTATGGGTACGATGTTTGGCATTTCTTGTCATATTTCCGAATGTTCAAATCCCTACACGCCTGCAAAACACTTGTGTAGGATGGGGTGGCACTGAACAAGCCACCCATTATTATTGGTGCATGATGACCTCACACAATCCCAGCATAGGTCTGTCCAAACATCAACTTGAGATCTTCTCAGCCAGAGTGAAAACGTAGATTGGGTGGATGTCTGTGCTGCAGCATCCACGTGCTGTGATCAGAGAGCAGTTTTTGCAGAAATGTAAATGAGGAAACTTTTGCTGTCTGAGATGAGTTTTATGTATCCGTGCTTCCTTTAGTTGACCTCCTGAGCTTCTGTGAGATGCACCAGTTTGAAATGTTCATCAGTGGTCTTCTAGTGTCTAGTGGTCTTTAATACGGATCGCTGCGTACTCTGAAGTCTCCTCCACCTGCCTCCGCGGCCGAGCAGCAACCCCAGCTGGAAGCTGATGGTTGAGGGCAGCATACACGATAGAACTCGCCTCTTCCTCCGCCGTGTTCCTCTGTGTCGCTCTGTCGTCTTTGATCTCGCCGTAAAGGTGCTCATTGTCTCTCTGTAGCGGCAGCTCGTTGGGTTGTGAGGGTGTTTTCTTTTTACGCGTAGATCTCCGAGATGGCGGCGCAGAGGGGCTTCCTCTTGGTGAGGCCTGGAGCCTGGAGGGTTGCTCGACCATGGGGACTACCATGTACTGAAAACATCCAAAATACTGTATTAAAATGTTTGAACAATTTAAAATGTGATGTAAGTTTGATATGTATCTTTGTCGTACCTGATTATCAGTTCGAGTCTCTTTCTTTGATTTCCCTGCATGACATTTGAGTGAAATTAGTTTTTGTTTTCAGAGCCAGAATCATGTCCAGTATTTATTCAAATACTTGCTGGCATTATATCTCAGAAAGGAGGATTCCCCTTTCAGGAAAAAAAGTAAAAAAAACAAAAGACCATCTCACCTTTACACCCATGCATTGATGCAACAGAAATAATTATCACGAGGATGACGAATCCCAAAATCCCAGCGGCAGTGTACACGTACATCCACAGAGGATCTGTGGTTTCAGGACCAAAATCTTCGCTTTCTGTGAGAAATAAAAAGGACGCATGAGTCAACATGAATGTGTTCATGTATTTAAAGCTAAAGTTGCGTTTCCACCGCAGGAAACCAGGGTGTAGTTCCAGGAACATTATTTACCCCAAAAAGGTCCCCATTTTGGGGTAGTATTTTCCAAAAGTACAGCAATGTTGGGGGTGAAGCTAGCAGTACTTAGAGGTTGTAGGATTCAGATTAATATTAAGCCATGAAAAGTATGTGGACTAGCAGTGCTGCTGTAAAACACTATATAAATGTTTCTTACTTGTCTCATTCTTCTTTGTATCATTGGTAGGCTCATGACCATCTACAAAACAATACAGAATCTTTAGTCTTCATGGTACAAAGCTTTTGAAATGTTTATACTTTCAAATGAAACCAAAATGTGGGCATTTGTTCAGTTATTCTTCAGCAGCAGTTAGAAATGTGAGCTGTACAATGTGAACACAGGTTTATTGTGTCTGTTCACTATAGATGTATTAAATTACTGAAGAAGTCACACTCACCATAAACAGAGACGTTGATGTTATGGCTCACAGTGAGACCATCGGCGAGACGACACTGATATTCACCCGAGTCATCTCTGAGTATGTTTTTGAAGATCAAAAATGATACTCCTGTGAAATCTTTTGATTGTGTCCACTCTGTTTTGATGTGACTGCTGCTGCTGCTGATGTTGACGGGAACAGAAGTTTTCTCATTTTTAAACCAGGAGACTTTTGGTGGTGGGTTGTTGCAGAATTTAACTGTGCAGTTAATCCTGAAGTCTTCCCCAAGAGAAGCATTATAAGCTGTGTTTCGGCGAACTCTAATTTCTATCTCACAGGTTGAATTTTCACCTGCAAAAGGAAAATGACAACAAACAGACAGAATAAGTTAAATTCAATCTCACTTAAAATAGCAATTTATCTGATACCAGCTAACAACATGACATTAGATCCTAAAAAAATAGAAAATAGCATGTCATTTAATATTTATTGCACAAGTTCCCAAATTGATTCCTATGAAGCGCCAAAAATGAACCTATTGGAGGGCTGCAGGTCATAAATTAATGCTGATGTTATGCAATTTACATGAGATTAAAATGTATTTTATTGTATGGAGAAAAAAAAAACTCTTTAATCTGCTCAACAGTATATAATTTGCAGAGATGGTTGTCCAAAAATTAAATTAAGGTGTATTGCATCTTTATAAACAAATGTGGACATTTAACTTCCACTTGAAAAATTCACCTTGACAAAAATATGAATTTAAACTTCATAGTGACAACACAAAATAACAAATCACTAGGTTACGATGAGCGACGCTAAAGTTACACATCATCACAAAATGCCTCCATATCACAGGCCTTGTACTATGTGCCTGTGCAGTCATTTTCAGTGTCAGTGGGAGATAAGTTAGATAAGATGACAAAAATATACCTTTCATAGTCACAACAGTACGCTCAAAATGAGGAAATTAAAATCACGAGCTTGTCAAATCACATAGCGATGAGTATAGTATTTTATCAATCCACACTTTAACAGTACTCTTGTGGGTTCTTTTTCACAACTATATAACTAAGTGATGTAATGTTTACTCAGGCAAAGTCACAATATAATAACAATAATATCTCACTGGAAGCAAATCTAAAATGTCAATAAAAGAAATCATATTCTTGACATCAAAATATTGATTTAAGTTGACAAAGAATGAGGAAGACAGACATCAGTCATTATCAGTCATCCTGTCCTCTGTCCTCGCAACGCACTCTCATCCCAACTCATCACTGCTGCTTTGTCTCAGCCACGGTCCCCTGTCGGTCCTAAAGGTCCTGATACGGACTGAAATACGTGAATCATATCCTATTTGTTCAGTACTTTGAAGAAACATGTAACAATAATTCCAAATTATATAATAAAACTGAATTAATATGACCAGGGCTCGGATGAGCACCACATAATGAATTGATGAATTGGCCAGTTTAAAAAGACTGATTCACTCAATGGACCCATGTGAAGGATTCGCAAACACTTCCCCCTTTGTCTGTTCTGGGCTACCGTAGAAACATGCTGGTGCAACACTGTGGCCTCCAAAAGGAAGAGAACTCTCTGTAGATAAAAATGTCTTGTTCAAAGGTAGCAAAAACACAACAACTCTTATTTTTAGGTGATTATACACTAATGAAAACATACTTGTGAACATTATATTTCATTTCTGCCATATTCAGCCAATAAATGCCCCAAACTGAACCTTCAAGACTTTTAAATACGTTTTTTGAAGAACCGGAAGACACCCTTACAAGAGTGGGGTTGTTGGTTAAAGGACACAAAATTAGCAGCCAAATACTTTGTATGATTGTGAGAGCACAGGAGGAGAATAGTACCATAGTACCATCACAATACAAGATCAAAAGATCAGTAAAAGTGATGCTTGACTTAATACAGTAAAATCGAAAATATAAAAACTAAACACACTGGGGAAAAAAATGACTGACATTTGATTTTGTAATGAGTGGAAACATAATTTGCATGAGAAGGAACTGAGAGTGAACTGCAGTGTAACTCAAGGGGAACTTCATGCCCACATACGTGAATTTCACCTGTGACAGAAATCCACCGAGTATTTTGCATAAATCATAGAAATCTACAATGTTTGCGTCAATTTAACATGAAGCAAGATAGATAGATAGATAGATAGATAGATAGATAGATAGATAGATAGATAGATAGATAGACATGTATAGTGGTAATGTGAACATGATTACACTTTTGTTTTGTACAAGGTTTATTTTTAAATCTTGGTGTCTCACTACCACCAGTATGAGTCATCATTAAATAAAAGGTGCTGTGTTGTCAGACCACAAAGAAATATTTAAGGTACAAGGAAATCAGCCGAGATGTATAGATAGATACGGAAGTGTCACTGTGGTCAGGGTCATTTCACTTTTTAAGAATAAGAAATAACACTGGTAGTTTTTTTTAAAGAGGAGTATTTTGAAAGGGAAATTAGCGAAAGTATTATCTTCCATGTTTAAATCAAAAACTTGAAACGCACAAGGAAAATTGAGTGGGTGGACGATTGATAATCGATAAGGCTAATGAGTAAGTTCTTCTTTTTAAAAAATATTTCTGCCTCTTTTATGTTTGTATGAAGTCCGTAATTGTTTCCATCAAGCTCCCACACATGCAAAAAAAAACAAAAAAAACTCCGTCCTGTTATGGAAGAAATTAACCGAAAGTAGCATTTTCGCAGACATTATGCAGGTTTCAGTGTCAGGGAAACTAATCTAAATCTGGAGTTTACCGAACCAATTACAGCCACTTCACAGCGAAAAATAGTTAAGGTGCTTCCCAAAAAAAATGTGGCTTGTCAAACTAAAACTACTTTCAAAAAGTAGTTCGCCTGAATTCAAACTGCATCACAGCAAATGATCACAATCTGAGTCTTGGATTTCATATCGTTACACAACTGAACTGACACTGAACGAAGTTGAGGTGTGTTTGATTTATGGACCAGGGCAGGCCAATCTTGAGGATGTGTTTTTAGGAGAGAATAGGGAGCAACGGTTGAGGTGGAATCAGGAAAATGCTAAACTTCTAGTGAAATTCAGAGTGTTTGATCGCAGACATCTCAGGCCAAGACCACAAGTTATTTCCATATAATTGATAATAGGCATGTAGGTGATGGTCCTGAAAGCGTCGCTTCTGCATTTTTCAACTTGGATCCTATTTTCTCATGCTTTTGTGTCTAAGCGACTAATGGGGACACCACTTTTGAAATTTGTCCAGTATTGAGGGAGGACATTGTGGCCGGGAGAGGCTAAAATAACCTGCACTAAGCAAAACCGTGTACTGTCAAAGTACGTTCTGTACGTCCAAATACTTATTTGAAGTGTCTGACAACATTATGGAAAGGATCCCTACAGAAATATGGCATATTTTAAAGTGTAAGATATTTTGTTTAACCAGAAACAGATGTGTTATTGGTCTCACCAAACCCACCAAACTCCCTTTTGAAAAACGCTAATTGAAGCATTGTCGTTGTCACCGTCATTCACGCTCAGCAGAAACTAAATAAAGCTCACTAAAAACACCCTGCCCCATCTTGCCGCTGTTCAAACGATCACAAACTCTGGTTGTTTCATCAAAATAAACCCTTTATTCATCGTGGTAGATGATATCGGCGAGAGGAGCCGAGAGGGAGGCCGGACATCAGAGAGGCAGCGGGGAGAAACGACGTGTACAGACAGAATATTTTTTACATCTGACACGGTTAAGAAAG
>JAJHUR010136447.1:0-20030 GCA_027495735.1 Lutjanus campechanus
AGAGTACAGCGGATGTTGTGAAAGCAGGTGCAAAAAGACATTTCTTCACTTGGATTTCCTGTCACATCCTGCAGCCCACTCCAGTCCTAAACTTTATATAATTACAACAATCTGTGCTCCGAGAGAGACTGTGTGAAATCTGATTGCCATTGGTAACATTCGCAGCAAGAGTCCTGGCGTGATAGAAGGCTTCCTGTTTCAATTTCCTAGGATCCCTCAAGTTTTACTGGCTCCTTTTTTTTATATCCCATCAGCGGGGCATACATTTCCATTCAGGGGAAAAAACAGACCCGGTAATATCCAATTTACTAGGAGGCAGAGGAGATGGTTTCACTGGCAGTATAATAACATGCTACATGGAGCGTAGCATTATGGAGTATGAATAAAAAAGGCATTTACGGTAAAAATTCAATCCAAAAGCAGTCATCATTCATCGGAGGAAATCAAGGCAATTAGTAACACTTTAATGCAAATTGGAGAACGCAAAACACATCCCAAATCCCTGGCACTGTAATGGGGAACCAAAGAAGAGCAGCTCAAATGACCTCTTTCAAAATGCACGTTGATTTTACTCTGCCTAGTGACAAGAAGAATGAAGAATGGTGGTGTGTGTGTGTGTGTGTGTATGTCGGTGGTTAGCTTCTTGACCACAGTATTGCCTAAGACCAATCCTCTATTTAATGCAAGACTGATTTCTTTAATGTAATTCACTGCCATCTAATGTACAGTAAAGCCCTGTGTTACATTTCCAGCCACGTGTGTCTAAAGCGGCATGTTTTTGGCTTGTTAACACATTCACAAGAAGGCTATATGTGAGCATGGCTGCATGTAAAGATTTCTCATTTGGAAGATTACCGCCATATAAACAATGAAAGGAAAAAAAAAACATAAACATTGCTATACAACAACAGCCTGTCATGTACACAACACCACTATCAATTAAGCGCCAAACAAAGAGCCAGCTTTTAATCGGATGGGCAAATACGTGAGTGTAATAACTCCAGGTTAAAGATGATGCCGTGTCCATAAAACTCTGCAGGATGGAGCTCAAAGAAACACTTAAGCCAGAGCACTTCCTGCAAGAACTTACCTCCATCTTCATTCAATGATGCATTAGGAGAGCATGAGTATGAGGAATGTTTATCGCATGTCCAGGTTAAGCGCGCAAGCTGCATTTAGTATTAAAGACATGGCCAACATGGGTAGTAAATCATCATGAAGTAGCATTAAGGTAGCCAGCAGATAAACAACATTGCTTACAAAGTGAGCAGTGTGTGTGTGTGTGTGTGTGTGTGTCATTTAGCCTGACTGTGGCTGCCACTATAAAAGCTCTCCCCTGGTACAGCATGTCCTTTTTTATCTTGCTTACAAAGACATATTATACCCACATATTTATTTCTGACATTGAGAGGGATACTAGCAAACCAGTAGACCCACCATGTGGTTGGAAATCTGCCGTGGAGTTTCAATTTCCGGATGGGAATGAACATCGCAATCATTTAAATGCAAACACCTGCTCCTTAAAAAATTTGTTATGCTATATAGTACTGTAGAATACATTACTCAGTAACTCGCTCGCTGCGTGGCCACTTTCTAACTGGCAGCCTACACACCGGCAGGCAGGAGTCCCACAGCTGTATCACACATCCCCTTTCCCCTCTCCGCCCTGCCTCCCCTCCTCTCTCTGCTGTATTGTACCTTCTGAGTGGTGGGAGAGGGTGAGCAGACTGACGCAGGAAGCTCCAATCCCAGAACCGAACACAGTGATGCGGTTGGAGTCTCCTCCGAAGAAGCCGATGTTCTCGCTGATCCACCTTAAAGCCTGGATCTGGTCCAGTAGCCCGTAGTTCCCTTTAGCAGCCTGGTCACCCGTACTGAGGAAGCCTGCAACACACACACACAGAAATTAAGAAATTAAAAACTCAAGAAGAGAAGGAGAAGCATCCCCGTGGATCCCCTATTGTTCTTATTGGAAATATCACCAGAACATCTCTTTACCACAGGCCAGTGTTATATCCTGCACATTTTGTGGATGGTTGCAAGAAAAATAATTACCATTAATTGAATGAGGCCGAACAACATATATATATTGTATATATTGTCACACCTGAAGTTAGCTAATGTACAAAAACACTCTTTGTGTGCAAAAACTCACAAACTTGCCCTCTTGGAGCACCAGGAACAATGCCTCCATTTCTTCTTTCACACACATTCTAGCTGTGTTTGAAATCATCCACTCATCTATTCACTCCCTATTCCCTACATTGTGTATATGATGTAGTGCACTATATCATGTACACTATGTAGGGAACGACGGGAGGAGAATTCGGACACTACATGTGGTCACGTCAGCAGACGTTTCTTCTTCTACTCTCACAAAAACACGGCCGCATTGCATTGTGGTATACGGGAGTAAAATGTAGGGTACATTGGTTGTACACTCACATTTGCAGGGCATTGTGGGTATTTTATAGTGGATGAAAAGTAGTGAAGAGAATTCGAACAACAGTACAAAATGGCGAGCACACTATATAGTGCACTACATCCGTGATAGGGAGCGATTTCTAACATAGCTTCTGTATGACAACTTGGCGTGCCCTATGATGTCATCAAACTGTGCCCACTCTCTCCAGGCATGATCAATCAACAACTGCTGAATCCAGTGCTTACACTAGCTAGTTATATCTGTTAGCCATTGTTAGCTAATTTGCTAGCGTTTTGCTAACATTAGCTGACTTGAGATGTTACTTTAGTCTATATGAGCTGCTTTTATTCAGAAAAAGTCAAACATGACAGAACACATGACTGCCCAACTACAACTTAGCCAGAAAAATACTTTTGACATACATTTTAGAGATATACTTATAGGCAGTGTGTGTTCTACCTTTGTACAGTGTTTTTCATCTATTTTATGCATGTATGTGAAGTGAAGTCCAATTTCAAGGTGGTTCTTGATCAAATAAAAAGTAGGTGGTCTGCAACTTGTGCATGCAATATTCCTTGGCTATTTATTTTCCTTGTGCACCTGCAGGATAAAAGGTTATCCACAATGGCTGACCCAACCCCGATTTTTTCAGAGGAACCATCACGCCAGGTGACAGCAGCGGTGAAATCATGACTTATTGGATGACACGGCTGTTGGTAAAATAGAAGCGCGTGTGACCACATGTCATCTGCACCTTATGGGAAATCAATGGCACGTCTCCCCGGGTGAACACCCATCATCAGATATATTGAGCAGTCCTGATGAAAACCTTGCAAATCTATGAAAACTCCGCACACAGAGAGGGAGAGAAAAAAGACGCGATAATAAGATTTACAATAATTCGGAGGCTTTAAAACCCTCAGTGTGGACAGCGACCTCATTATGTACCCTATCAGAGTCACCACCTTCCTCTGACATATTTCCGATTCTCTCTTGCACTCTAAACACTCACAACAGCCACTACCCGTGCACATTTTCCTCCGTGTCTGTGTAATCTGCTACATGATGTCTGAGTTGGACAGTGAGTCTCTCTTGGGTACATCAGAGCTCATGTTAACACACCACCCCTCTCCCAGCTGCTCTCCGGGGCCTAAGCCCTGCTGAATGATGGGTAATCGAGAGTCGTGGGAGAAGATCAAAGGCAAGCAATCCCTGAAGTCCCCACGGTGGACTCAGTGTCCATCAAACCCCAGAGCATGCATGCGAGGTGACAGCTAGGAGACATGTGTGGAAGGCGAGACCCCCCACCCCCCCACACACCCAACCTCTCTTTAGTGGCAACACCACCAAACATTTCACGAGCAATAAATGTGTTGCAAGCCTGCAGTGATGGTCCATCAGCATCTCAGCATTGTTTCTAACATCTATTTCATGGTCTATGCCTCCATATAATGATGAGCTCTCTGTGTTTAAGTCCTAAGGGGGGCCGAATAGTTTTGATATATAAAAAAAACAAAACAAAACACAAGATCTGATCTGTGTGTTTTTGGACTCTGGTCAGCACAGCCATGCTCACTCTAGATAAACACAGATTAGAAAGCAGCTGCTCCGGGCTCATTAGCTGTTTATGGTATGTACGTACAAAAAGGGATGCATGTTTGCCAATCCCTATTTTCTCTCTTTGAGACTAGAGGGCACAACCTCCTGCCCCACCCCCCACAGCATGCCCGCCTCACCCAGAGTGCCTGTTGGCAGCGACAAAGAGGGTGGGCAGGGGAAAGGCCAGGCCTGATCATCGATAGGAGAGAGGTGGTGGCACAGGAAGCAAAGCAGGAGACAAATGGATCAACAGATGGTCTCCTTCAGACGCATCCCTGAGGATGACAGAGCGGCAGGGCACACACAGAGAGAGAGAGTGAAAGAGACAGGCAGAGGAACAGAGACGGACACAGACAGACAGAGAGAGGAGAGAGGAGGACTGCGATTGAAGAGCTTTCCCTTCTCTTTTTCTCTTGCGGCTCCTCCTCACGTTCCGTCATAACTAAAGGACAACAGCTTTTACAAGCCTCTCTCGGGTGCTGTGGATGGAGAGAGTGGGGGGAGACGTGACTCTCCCAGAATAACCCTCATTTGTGAAATGGTTCACACTTCACCGAGTGTATGTCAGATGGGTTACGAAATGTCAGGAGAGCGGCATGTGAAAGGGATTCTGTGCGACTGTTTAGCCTAATTGAAAAGATATAGTAAACATTATCCATTTGGCATTGTAATATGAGGAATTACTGAATGACAAAAAGCAAATCATTAGAGTTGAATCCCCAGCTGGCAGAATAAAGCCCGCTTGATGCTCTGGTCTTTTGTGACTTTTTTTGTTTTCGCCATGTTGATTCCTCTGCATCTATAAATGAAACTGGTCATTAAAATGTAGAGGTGGAATCCAATATCTTAGACAACAAGACATGCTGCAGGCGCCATTTAAAAATACATCTAATATAGCTGCTGGTTATGTTTTAATTGGAAAGGTGACAGAAAGTATTTTCTTTGGAAAACAATTAAGATAGCAAAGTAATTGTTTTTTTATGCATGGCTATTTCTATTTTTATATTTATAGCAGACTGTTGCTTGTGTTGCAGAGGTTTTGTGTTATGGCTACATCTTTATGTCCATCACCTATGCATCACCTCTGGACTTCAGTCCACTTTGCTAGAATAAGGTCCAGGGGCCTCATTACAGACCTTTCCTATGTCTGAAGTCCTGTCTTATGTCAGTTTAGGGTGACATTTAGGACTTGGTATTACAAAAACATGTTTCCTAACTGTATTTAGGAAACATCTTATCTTATCTTCCAAACTGAAGACTCTCCTAAATTAGGAACCCTCAGTCAGGATGGCAGTGACCTTGTCCTGAATTCAAAATAACAGCCAAAAATGGCAGCACCACTGTTGTTAGGTCTGTGTGGAAATGACCATGAAGATGGTGACCAACATGAGCAAGCAAATATTAGGATTGAAAGGCTGCTCAAACCATATAGCAATGGTTTACATTTCCATGTATACCATGTATTAATGGGTATATATCGACTGCCAAGACAATGAATGTAGAATTTGATTGACACGCTTACGTCTGCTCAAACGTCTTGGGCTGACCAGTGGCAAGAAAACTTCCCAAGAAGTTGGAGTTTCCTCTCCTCCGCTGAACCATAAAATGGCTCAGGCACATCACTAAATAGTACATTGTACATTCTTAACACAGATGCAGGCATGACAGGACGAGTGCCGATTGAAGAATTAAGTTTATAGTTCTACTTAGGATTTACTCTGAGATAGGACAGGACACAGCAATGAGTTTGGGTATTGCTTTGTAACAGAAAATTTCCTATCTTTGAAACAAAAGACAAACAGTTAGGAAATTATATGTCCTAACTTTCAGATTCTGTCTTAACTGTTTGATAACCATGGTAAATAGAGTTAAGACCTGATTTAGGAAAAAGGCCATTTACAGATAGTTCCATAAATGTTCCTACACTTACTAAAGATAGGAAATGTGTATCACACAAGCATCCTAACTTTCCAAAAATCTTAAATAAACTCTCCCAACTTTAGAGTAACTGTTAAACTGTCCTAACTTTTCCATTTCCCACAAGTAGTAGCTTAACTTGCTAACTAGCTCATGTCAATGTTCAGTAACAGTAGCTAATAGTAGTGTTTGCCAACAGTAGCTAACATCAGTGTTAGCTAACAGTAGCTAAAATTAGTCTTAGCTAACAATAGCTGACTAAAGTATTAGCTTACTCATCTAATCCATATGGCTGCTCTTTTAGTGTTTTTACACAATGGATGCCAGATACAATGAAGACTGTCAGTTATCTTAGCCCACTATGTTTTTTATCTCCCAAGTCAGTGTTGTTGTAAATTTTGCAAAAATAACATCTTTGAATTTCTCTACAGATGTTACAAACAACTTTAACACTTAAAGTTGAGAGCATTTTGCTCCATTTTTGTACATTTCAATATATGTTTTATTATGTTCCAAAGAGAAAACCTAATGAAATGAAGTTGTTTTAGTTGGTGAGAAGAGAAACGGAGGGTTGGTTGCCAGGTAACAGACACAAAAATTGAAAAGTGATGTTGGATTGAGTATCAAGATTGAGATGGGATGCAGAAAGATAGGGTAGGATTCCTAAAATTAGTTAGGATTTGCTTCTGTAATACCAAACCAGGAAAATCTTAGACTCTTCCTATCTTAACTTAGGACTATTGAGTTTTAGTATTATGGTCCCAGGGCATGACTATTTAAATAATGACACCATACTACCACTTTCCCCTTTTCTCTTGTTTGAGTTGTCTAAATTTCCAAATCTCCTCACTCACAAGGGATTTGGTTATAGATTTCCAGATCTAGCAGATGATCCCCGTCTCATCACCACTGCGTGGGCTTTGGCGGCACATGAACCGTGATGTGCAGTGCACTATCTGTTCACAGCTCACTCCTACACAGGACCTGGGGATTCTGGGATGCAGCTCAGTGCTTCTGAACTGGTTTGGTCAGGCTGGTTGTGTACTTGACTGGGCTACTCAACCTGACATTCAACTGGGACTTCTAATACACACTAGGTGCCACTTTACAATAAGCATTTAATTATAATCACATTATATCCATCTTTGTTAGCTGCCTGAATTCAAATTAATATGCAAATTTTCTTTTAAATGATCTGACCAATTAACTTTGGCACAAACACTATACACAATTACAGTGTCCCAAGTCAAGTTAATTCAACAAATATAAAATAATCATTAAACTGTAAATAGTTGTAGTTGATCTGATACTTTGAAAGTTAAGTGCACACAAATTCATCTGTGCTAATTTAATTTTCTCTGTCACATTATTAATCTTGCCTGTTGTGAGTTCTGTAACAAACTGTAGATTAAATGTGGGGTGTTTTTTTCACTCCACTCTTAATAACTGAGGCAAAGCCTTATTCCTTGAGGCTGAACATATATGCATATACGGATTGTCTGATGCTTTTTTCTTTTAAAAAACAAGACGCTGTTTTGTGCATCAAGCACAAATGGTTCAGTGGAAAATGTGTTTAGACAAAGGAGAAGTGCCCTCAAGTTGAACTGCAATGGAGACAAGGACTCACACAACTGATCTTCATTTAAGTCAACCTTCTTAAATCATGTATGACAAATCCAGAATGTATTAAATACGATCAGTTGAGAGAAGTGGTTACATAAGCACCACTTACAAAAGGTCATGCCAACAAATAACATTTCAAATTGTCTCAAGGCTTGTAACAAAGACTTCCAAAAATGGAATTTAACCTGTCTACACATGTCAGCTGAATGAGACATGAAATTTGCATGAGTTTCTCATTCACAGCAAACAAACTGTATGAGTTAATAACAGTGATTCTGCGCTCTTTCTCTGCATGTTAGAACTGTAATTTGTCCTGACTGATTACATGATGTGTTTTTGTATCGTGTCTCAAAGCTGCTCTCCCCTGACAGTGATGTGGTGCACTTCAGCTGGATGAAGAACTGGTATTTTCTCCTTGTGGCAGCACGGACTCAGAGATTCAGCCGGAGTGGCAGCAGCGACTGTGGTGTGGTCGCAGGCCGGGTCAGGTCGCACCTGTCACCTTGCATCGTCCTTGCTGGGACAAAACACTACAGTGTGTGTGTTGTACGGCTTCCCCTATGAGGAACTCAGTCGGCCTTGTCACCTTAACATGACCAGAGGGTCGGTTAATGTATACGGCATGACAGCGTCCCCTCTCTGTAGTGTTTGAGCCGCCACGCCGGAAGCAATACGTGAGCTGCGGACGCTGATGTTCAGAGACCAGGAGATCAGCGCTCAAATCCAGCACCTTTCCATTTCCACACATTTTCACACACCAGCCACAATCATCACATCACCTGAATGTCAGCGAGAGTAAGTTTATTTTTCCAAAAAAGCCAGCGCCGAGCGTGATGCCACATAATGCATTTTCCCGCTTGATCGTATTTTATCAATAAGCAGGCACTGCTATCTCAGTCCATACTGAGCGTCTCCGTTTCCTCCTGAGCCGCAGCAGTGATTTCCTTTAGCCATGCCTCTCAGCATTGATATTGCTCTATTGATTATGATTTAAATGTCTGTTTCCTATACGGTGGGCTATAACTCACGGTGTAGCGGAAAAGAGGTGATGATAATGATCGCTCTGACCCCAGACATCTCTCTTAGCCTGGTCTCCCAGATAATGGAATGTGTGTAAAGTAATGGCGGAGGGTGAGAAGGGGGTGAGGAAGGGTGAGGGGGAGGGCAAAAGCTTGTTATTGAGCTGAAGAGCGAGCTTACATAGGGACAGATGGAGGGAACGGATAGGGAGGAGTAGAGGAAAAGAGAGGCGGAGGATGGGAATAACAGCGGTGACGTAACTTGAGGGAACGTTTTTCTGGCTTTCTGCGAGGTCCATTCTTGCTGCTACTTTGCCTTTTCCCTGTTTCTTTCTCTCTCTCTCATCCTCTCCCTCTTTGGGGGCACTGCTTAACAAGGCTCGTCTGTGTCCAAACTCTCCTTTGGTACTCCCCCCTCTGTCTCCCTCTTGCCCTCTCCCTCTATCTTTTCTCCCCCCTTCTCTTCTCTGGGGAAATAAAGGCCCACACAGTCGCAGCCTTGACAGCCTCCCCTAAGAATCCCCCACTACAAAAGAGCTCCAACTTCCCCCCCAGCCAGACCCGGGCTGAATGGGAGCCTCTGGGGTGTGGATGAGAAGCAGAGGAGGGGAAGGGGCCACCCTCCTCACAGCCACATAAAGGGCCTGTGTGTTAGGCTCACGATGAGCAAGGGACATACCCAGCGGTCCATCCTCCGCACAGGGAGTCATTCCCACAAGATTTTTCATCCTCTTTTTCTTTTTTTAAGTGAAGATTTCAGCATGACTCAAAAAAGGAGGGAGGGTGAAGGGAAGGGGGCAGGAGGGAGGCGTGGGCCTGAATGAAGGTGATTGCCACTTGGATCAGAGTACAGCTCCTGTTTACAGCTCACTGCCCAATAGCATGGCTGGATCTGAGAGCAGGAGAGCAAGAGGGATAGAGAAGGAGAGAAGGGCAGGCAAGCACAAGAAAGCCTCTTTATGGCAGCCTGAACACTGAAGGCCATTTACCCAACACCACATCCTTGTTTCCGGTGGGAGTGAAAATAAAGACTTGGAGGGAAAAAAAGAAACATACTTTTTGATTGTCACCCCTACAAATGAAGTTCCATATGAATGAATATAACATGACAGTGGAATCAAGCTAGAAAATGGTGAAAAAGAATTTATGTATGAGCCCCTGATTCCTGTTGGGCTCATTACCAATCAATAATTAAAGGAAATATCAGACCGACTTGAATGGAAACAAAGCTATCTGATTTTTCAGGGGCTTGCCCCTTGACACTGGGCAAGTTCAAACTGAATGATAACACACTTACTCAACTGCAGGTCTTTGCTGAAAATGTGAATAGGGCAATGACTAACAGAAACCTAAATGGTTCTTCTTGAATATTAGTCTCAGTTGCACACAATGACACACACAGGTGCATTGTGTGCACAGTAGGGGTGTTGCGAAGTATTGATGAAAACTGTGATATAAACCAGTTCAATACAAAATCAAAAATAAATATTTCCCCCTGGCCTGTAGTGCTTTTTATCCATCTAGATTGTTTTGGTGGAGTTTTGGAGATACTGGCCGAAGAAATGTTCTCTCAAATATAATGGGACTAAACGGCACCCGGCTTATGGTGCTCAAAGCACCAAATAAATAAATAAATAAGTAAAATATAGGAACTATTTCCTCCCTCATAGTAATGAAAGTAGCTCTGGTAGATTCCAATGTAGAAAGAAAGTAGTTCTACATTCCTACATGAAACTATTCACAACAAGGTCTGTGGATTATCTTGATCAGGTCATGATTTTTGGAAAGAGATACTGGTTTTGAATTTTTCAATTGTATTTTTTGGTGCTTTGAGCACCACAAGCCGAGTGCCATTTAATCACATTATATTGGAGAGAAGGCAGACATCTCTACAGCTCATATATCTAATCTCTGTAACTCACACACAAAAACAGTCTAGATGGGTAAATAGCACAGAGGCCAGAGGAAAAATGTTTGTTTGTTTTTTTTAATAATGGGTTGAACTGAAATGTTAAATGAAATACTGATATTATGATAATAATAGACATATAACAATATCATGTAAATAATCCACTGCCTCTTGAAAATACTGTACGCTGTTAAATAATGTCTGTTTCTTTCCACTCTCGCTTTGTCTCCCTAAAGCCCAGTTTTGACCAAAGAGTCACGATGAGATTAAACCATTTTAGAAGGTTGCAGGGAAAAGTTTCAAGTCAACTGATAGCTGATATTGTCACCTGTGACTCAGCTTGTCAAGTTTTAGAATGTAGGGCACCTCACCTTTTTCAACAGCCAATCAGCTTATAGCAAAGTCAGACGGTCAAGCCACTTACAAATGATCAGTAATGGCAGAGTTTTGGACAAAGGAAAGAGAGGATCCACCTCATCAATTTGCTGGAGGAACAGTCGTGCCTGCATGACACAAGCCTTTAGGCCACATTCAGACAGAACCAGGTGTGGGTGTTTTTTTGTGCTGAGAACAAAGCGGCTGTGAAACAATCAGAAAATAACATTTTATTTCTCTGACTCACTCACTTTTTCACTACCAGCACTCTCTCACCTAATTCTATCTGTCTTGAAAGCCCACAGATGCGTGCACTCTCCTTCCCTCACTTTGCTCAACCACACTCCCTTTGCACACACGTTTTGTGTTTTCACTGTTAAATCAATGCAACTATAGCAGTAACTCACCATCACTGTGCTCATTCATGTTTTATGATGCTACAAATTATATACAGCTACAAAAAAAAACAAACAAACAAACAAAGCCGGAATAGTCGGCAGTTAGAGCTGAAGAACAGAGAGTCACTGCAATGGAGATGATGCAACGTTTCCTCTAGTCAGCCCTGAAGTATTGATGTAAACTGGCAGGTTTAAGTTAAAGATAATTTGACTGAAAGCATTATTTGACAAAAAAAAATCATAATCTTATCTTATAATTCTGTAGTGAAATTCTGATATCTTGTGTACAGCCTGAGCCAACACTGCGACTGCACTGTGCTCTGAAAGGTGGCTGGATGGTCTGATGCATGATGCAGAAGATAGAGCATCATGCATACTGTGCTGCTGTATACAGAGCCAGTCAAATGGAAAATGTGGTTTGTGTGCAACAAAGCACTGAGAGAAAAAACAACAACAACAAAATGTCAAGAGAGAAAATCTGCGCCGCACAAACACCGAAAGCTCATCTGACACATATCTGAGCCCCTAAAACCCAGATCTCTTACAGACAGACAGACGAGGGCCTGTTGTAGCAGACAGGGCTGAAAAACAGATACTGTAAGTCAGCGCTGGTGGTGCACGTGGCAGCTGCTGGTCGTCCTGCATGTGACTTCGGGGCCGCTTAATCTGATTGTGCGATGTGTCCCACTGGCCAGGCGACACAATTCAAGGGCTCTGGCGAACAGCAGCCCTGGCAGCAGCTACAAATGAGCAGTTTGCATATGTATGACCCCTGGCATCTGAACACCACTCAATCAATCACACATTGGCTATGGCATCGGCTGTCAGCTTTCGGTTTTGCTGCTCCCCTTTTTGCTTCTCTCCACCATCTCTCTCTTTGCTGGATCTCGCTGTCATGTTTCCTGTCTTCCTCCGCTCTCAGTGTCTTCCTCTGTTCTCTCCACTACCTATCACCTCCTCTCTTCTCTGTATCTCTCAACATCTTTCCTCTCAGTGACTAGCGCAGACAGTGGCTTCTCAAAGACAGCGAAATGCTTTTACATTAAGGGGAGCTTTGCATCTCACAGCTGGTGCGGAGGCGGGCCTGCATGCTTCCACAGAGGGAGAGGGAGAGGCTGGTGTTGGAGAGTCACAACTGTGAGGTTAAGCAGCGCTTTGGTTCCACTCGGAGGAACATGCATCGTAGGAAGATATTTCATGAACAATTTGCCTTACTTAAGTCTGATATTTAAAAGGAATATTCTCACACTCAGCATCCTTTGTTCAATAAAAACAACACTGCATGCAGGGTGCTCCGTCTCACTTTTTGGCCCGTGGCTGCTCTAGTTCAAAGGGATGGTGTGAAACATGACATCAAACCCGGGTGATGTAATTCGAGGGCGTGGTGAGAAAGTTTAGCACCACCCTGCTCCGGGAGGACGGGGCAGTCAGTGTGCAGTGATGCGCTGCGATACCATGGAGGAGATCAGAGGCCGACTTATCAAAGCACATCAGCAGAGCAGGGCAGGAGAGAAAGGTCATCATTTAGAGGATCTTCAAAGCCCAGCTCCTCAGGTTGGAGGTGCTCTGATAGCCAGCCGTAATGAGCTTAGTTTGGGTTGACCCATCCTCACAAGAACTTGTGGAATAAGCCCAGGCAGCCCATTCTACAGCTTTTATTCCCGATACTGTAAATCCCGTCTTCTTATATTTGTTCATTTGTAAAACGCTGCCAACTTTGGTTGTAAATCAACGGCAGCAATTTAAATGAACATCTGTTTTCCTGAGGTTTAGCACTGTGGTGTATACTGTATGAGTGATGTTTTATTTGTCTTCAGACGGGTATAATATTTTTGGCTACAAGAAGTAGTGCTGCTGCCAGTGGGGTTGTGTTCTGATTTGGAACTGGCTCCAAATTTACAAGAAGCAAGGATTTGTGAGGAAACATGCTTTTTGATTCTGCTCATCGTACACTGAAAGCAAAGTTTGGATGTGCTTTATCTAGATTTCCAGTTACACATATGCCAATGTTGGCGTACGGTGTTTACAATATACAGGAGAATAATGAGCTCAGAGTTAAATACAAGTCTGGTGATGTTTTATATTTTTCTTATTGTCAACAAATCTCATGAAAAGACCAAAACTAGGAATAAATTGAACCTACTGAAGGACTGTCACTGTAGCCAAAGTTTGATTTAGTTCATTCATCTGTGCTGCAGAACTCCATTGTTGTCCAAAAGCAGTAAAAACACACAGATGAGCCACAACATTGCACTGGATGATGTTCCTTCATTTTGATGAACATTGACACTGTAGTTAATTTTGAGTGAATCTCATTGGCTCTCATCATCGTGTCCTGCTGACTTAAATACCACTTTTTATTCCTACGTGACTGTTAAAGCCATAATGCCCAGATGTTTCAAGAAATGATTTGACCTTCTTTTTAAGAACTAAATGAACTTCTGCCTGGTCTGTGGGGCCATGGAGGTCTAAAAATGAAGGCAATCAATGTTATCTTGTCCTCAGCACACTGGAGTAAAAAACACTTGCACTTTAGACCGGCTAAAACCTGGTCGAAGCACGAAGTCTGTGGCGCAATCAGTCTGTCTGCACAAGATAGCACCTGGCACATTTGGCCGAAGCACACACACATGTATCCACAATCACAAAACACCTTCATTTATGCTAAGTCTTTTCCTCACACAGGAGTGTGGATTAGTAAAGTGTCCTTTGAACATATTTTCTATCAGCAATAAAGTGTAAATATTGATGTTAAAAGTGTGCGGGTGTGTGTGTGTCTTGGCTAAGGCGCACACATACGTCCCCACAGTCAAAAAACATCTTTCATTAATGTAAAACAGCGTGTGCACGTGTGTGTAAAATTATTCTAACTAATAAGGAATCAGTAATTATTATTAGAATTATAAAGCCGAATAAATCTCAACAGACCTGCAAAAGTGCACACAGGACGAGATCACAGCTGTCAGATCATCTTTAACAGATCAGTCACATGACAGCTGGAGCAGCTGGAGTGTTTGTGTCAGCGTGTTTATTGGGATCCAGAAAAACAAGGATTTAACAATCATGATCTTACATCATTATATCTGACCATGAGATCAGTCCAACCCGGGGAGAAAACAGTATGTGTACTTCTGCCAGTGTCTGATGCTGGGTGGATAACCTGTGCTTAATTTTGTGCACAGGTTGAAGCTGCACCTCAATCTGGCTCAGGTGGGTGTTCAGGTGCAGCTTTGCAGCCAATCTGGCCAATTTCTCATCTTCCCTGCTCCTCACTAATCTCCCCCATCCTGCCCACCGGCTCCTTCTTCAGGAGCTTCAGCCTGCAGAGCTGCATAATCATGCTGATGATAATAATGAATTATAAAATACAACATAATTTCAAGGTGCTTTAATGTGAAACATAACCAGTTACATATCTGCATGACATTTATGGTTCACTTATTGTATTCATTCATGTTAAATAAACTAATTCCACATGACGCTGCTTGAGATCTCGAGATGTCCCATCGTCTCCATTAATTGCACGCTCTCGTGCTTTAACTTCTCTTCTCTTTGTTTCCTCATGGTAAATCTGCCATCATGCCGTCACCGCTTGCACTCCTGGCGCACCTGCTTCTTAAAGGTGACAAGAGCTGACTTTCTGATTGGTTTGTTGCATGCTCATCCTAACCTCGCCTATGAATTAATCAAGGTACTTGGGCGTAGCTGATAGGTGTATCCCACTGTGTAATGCTTGCACAAGAGGCGGGACAGGACAGTATACCCCTTTACCCCTGGCAAAGAGTGGCAAAGGTGGATTTGGACACATCCATCTTGTCACTTATACAACTTCTGATTGCGTAGTGTTTCTAATTATGCATCTTCACAGATACTTCAAACACTTTATGATAAACTGTGGCTTTCTTATCTTGTAAAATTTGCTTTTAAATTGAGAAACATCACATGTGCAATTCATGGTATGATTCAAAGGGGATCAAAAAATAATTTGTCTCTCACCATAGACTACGGTTTGTATTTTTTTGGCCCCATGGTGGTCCACCGGAAGGGGCGTGAGTTTGGCTCTTTGTTAGTGACCCATTTTAAAGGATTTACATCCTCAGTAGGAATACATGCGCTTGAGGTTACTATTACAAACAGGGAAGTCAGACAGTATCTATGGAAAACACTAACAGATTTTGGGGGGATTTATTGACAATTGCAAAAACAAAGAATATCACCAGCCTCATCCTCTAAACCTCTCAAAAGACAGCACTGAGTCAGCAAAATGTAATACATAGAGAGCTGACACAATTAGTTGATCTCAGTTAATTGATTAGTCAATCAGCAGGAAAATAATGAATGAATATGCTGATGATTGATTCATCATTTAACTATAATATGTAACATTTCCGCATTAAAATATCTAAAGGTGCTAGACTTATGTTATATGTTTGTTTGTGTTGTGTATCATCCAAAATGTTTCCAATAATCGTCAAACCCAGAGAATAATTTATCCAAGGTAACAGTGCGTTACTGTTGCTCGCTAGTTGCTATAACTTATGGGAAAACACGGAATATGTTGAATACATCACAGAGTGAGTTGGCAGTGAATGTGACCATGGTTAACATGAATAAAATTTACTATATTACTTTATTATATTACAGCCTACATGAACATGATTTCTGCCTGAGTTATGTCAGACAAATTTTCTTCCGCAATGGTGGTTATTTATCGATGAAGATAACAACTCCTGTGATCCCAAGATACTTCAATGTCATTAAACTGTTATTGTGTATTTAAGTAGATTTTTGTTTGCAATTTCAAGCAAAAATGCTACACATTACCCTGGTCCAGCTTCTAGTTTGTGAGGATTTGCCTTTTTTCCTTTGTCTTATTTAATAGAAAACTGAATCAATAGTAAAATGGAATGGGCATTTTTCACATTTTTTAGACTAAGCATTTAATGGAGATTAATGACAGATTAATGGTGATAATTGTTCAGAGAAAATCCATCTCACATGACAGTAGTATTATAGTAGTAGTATTTCCTGCAGCATTGTACTGTATAAGAATGCATTATTTTCAATCAGCCCTAATCTTAGTCATACTGAATTAGCTAATGTCAGAGACACGTGGATCTCAAGTATTCTTGGCCTGTTTCCTTCTTATCTGTCTACATACATGTGTAGAAGCCAAAATCAATATGGTCTTCGTTCTCATAATATTTTACAAACCCTGGTTCTGAGATTCAGAACAGAACTTGGCAAAAAAAAGCTTTAAAATATGCTGCTCCTTTGTCCTGGAATAATTTACCGAAGGATCTGAAATTGGCAGAGCTGATCACTGTGGGGGAATTCAAGTCGATTGTAAAGGACTGAGAAAATAGCTCCCTTGAAATTTCCCCTAAATTTTAGAAATTGTACCTGCATCATAACACTTTTGTCCTTGACCTTGTATTCCATTTGAATTGGATACTCTGGTTTCTCTCATTTGTTGTGTGTACATGTCTGTTTGTACTGCTGCAACTAGTGACAACAATACAAACTTGCCCTTTTGGCCAGGTCACTCTTGAAAAGGAGATTTTTTTTTTTTATCTCAATGAGGCTTTCACCTGGTTAAATACAGGATCTATATCAATAACTGCCTAATATTTACCTTTTTACCATGAAGAACAACAAATTACAATTTCAAAAATATTTATGACAGCCTAAATGTAAATCAACCTAAACAAAGATCCTTGTTTTTGAAGTATATTGGTTTATTGTCTTTTTTAAATAATATGACTACAGTAATATTATAAGAATTTGAACCAGGATTCAATTAAAACTGCAAATGGAAAGCAGAAACAGAATCCATTACTAATACTACCTCCACTGTATGTGCTACCAAGTCCCACCAAAGAGCAAGGACAGTTTGTGTTTGGAACAATTAGGAAGTTTATGTGTGCGACTGGTCGGGGGCCCTGGGCTCCAGCCATGTGTGTATGAGAGAGTAAATGGCAGTGCCATGGCACTGAGTGTGGGTGAGTGTGCAGCCACTGTGTGCATAAGTGAAGAGGAGGGCTTCCAACAGGGTGTGTGAGTATTTGTTTGTTTGTGGGTGTGCGTGTGTGGAGCAGCAGCAGAGTGCGAGTGCTTGGAGGGGATGGTGGTGGCGGAGGGCTGTGGGGTGTATGCAGTGCGGTGAGGGAGGTATGGATATTAATCACCAGGAGGAGCATGGTTCTGTGGCGCCGGGCGGAGATGGATGGGGTGTGAGTGCAGTGATGTCACCCTGACAAATGGACCGGCCATGTTGGCTGAGACTCGCACATCGCCTCTCATTTCAATTAGTTCCTCGCACAACAACCCACCTAACCCACAATCTGCAGGTTACACACGCAAAAACACATACACTTTGGCCACGAACACACCCCCTCCGGTGCCCCAGCCCATAGCACGGCTCTCTAACAAGATGCACTGATCTGTAAGAATACAGTGGAGCTCCTTTAATTAATCTAACTCAATTATGACAGCACTTTTGCTTTCAATCCCAGCAGCCAGTCACTCATTACCATTCATATTATCAGCCAAGCGCACTGACTAGGTCTACGGCCAGCACACTAGCCAGTGGGAACTGGCAGAGTGTCTGGGTGTGTTTACGAACTAAAGGCTGGGCACTGCCCGTGTGTTTTCCCACAATATCAATTTGATGAAGTGCCGGAACGATGGCAATGTGAGCATTTGCTTGGGCCAATGGTAATAGCATGCATTTACTCTCTGATGTGGAAAGAGGTATAAGGTCTGTACGAGCTTTCACAGTGAGCAGCGGTACTGACAAACTGAGTTCAGGTATAAAAGGTCTAACCGCCTCGCTAGCTGTTTATAGGCTCGTTCTTAAAAGCTTGACACCGGTAACTAACAGAGCCAGAGCTGATTTTGAAGTATCTGTCACCTAGAGAAGACGTGTTAAACCCTGTTTTCAAAGGTCTGATGCCATTAACTGGAGGGAGTAAGCCTCGATTCAAACTCCTGTCTGTCTTGGGTGAACTTTGACATTGGAGGACTTCACTATACTGCGGACTTTCCTCCTCCTAGCCCTCAATGTTAAAGTACCTCTCCATCACCATCTTACTTCTCCCACACCTTCTTGCTTCCTCCTCCATCTGATCTCTGTCTCATTCTGCTGCGATCCTCCTCTTCTTCACACCAGGAGGATCACTCTGGTATAAGCTGGGGCAGGCAGGGCCATATGAGGCTGAACTGGGCTACACGGTGCACAGTAGAGCGCTAAGTTGGGGATTTGATCAGAGCCTCCTGGGGCTCCAGCTCCAGTTCCAGCTTAACATCAGTGGTGGGTATCTCCTCATCTGCCCATGAAAGCATCAGGAGGTTAATACCAACCTTATAGAGACGAATGAGAGGGGGGAAGGAACTTCATTGTACCGCAGAATTAATTAGATTTAGCACATTAAAGCCACTTCAATGGTTCCTCAAAATCTGAAGCTGCGGAAAAACAACAAAGCACGTTTTAAGAGCTAAGTTCCATAATTGTGCATGTTGTACTCGTACAAGACGAATGTGCATAGATGCAGCCGCTCTTGTGTGAACTGTGATCAAGAGCCTATGTTTTCATTATACAATCAAAAGAGGATATATAACTGGAGTGTGCCACCTACTCTGAGAAGAAAGCATCAAAGTGGGTAATGTGGGAATATGAATGTGTGGTTATGTGGTTTGATAAGACTGCTCACAACACTGAGAATATATGTAATTATGCCGATATTAGCAGTTGAATGTCACTCTGTTTCATCAACAAAGAAACTGATAGGTTTGGACAAGCCCAATTCCAAAAATGTTGGGACATTATGTAAAACAAAATGCATTGATTTGAAAATATGTTTGAGTTGTATTCAATTAAATACAGTATAAAAACAAGATATTTAAGGTTCAAACTTAATTATTTTTTGTAAATATACACTAATTCTGAATTTGATGCCTGCAACACATTTCAAAAAAGTTGGGACAGGGGTAACAAAAGACAACAAAAGTTGTGGAATGTTCACAAAACACCCATTTCAAATACTGCATAGGTAAACAGGGTCACAGGTGACAGTATCAGGATTGGGTATTAAAGGAGCATCTTTGTGGGCAAACAGTCCAACAGTTTAAAACAATGGCTCTCAGCACCAAACTGCAAGGAATAAAGGGATTTCACCATCTACAATCCATAGTGTTATTAAAAGAATCCAGTGAAATATCTGCACGCAAGGCAGATATTTAGGCTGAAAACCAATACTTTATGGCTGTGACCTTTGACCCCCTCAGGAGGCACCGTATTAAAAACTGCATTAATAAAAACCCACATAACTGGATACTACACAGGCTCAGGAACACTTTGGAAAAACATTGCTGCTAAACAGTTTGTTGAATCTACAAATACAAGTTAAGACTCTACCATACAAAGCCAAAAAGAGTCATACATCAACAACATCCAGAAATGCTGTCGACTTCTCTGTGCCCGAGGTCATCCGAGATGGACTGACGAGTCCACATTTCAGATTGTTTTCAGAAGTCATGGGTTTGATCTCCTCCTGGCTAAATAGGAAAAGGACCATCCAGATTGTTACCAGCGTTGACTTCAAAAGCCAGCATCTGTGATGGTATGAGGGTGTGCTAGTGCCCATGGCATCATGGGTAACTGTCACATCTGTGAAGGCACCATTCATGCTGAAAGGTACATACAAGTTTTGGAGCAACATATGTTGCCATCCAGACGTCTTTTTCCAGAGACATCCCTGCTTATT
>JAJHUR010136448.1:0-12425 GCA_027495735.1 Lutjanus campechanus
GTGCAACGAAGGATACACACTCAATGAGGACAAGAAGACCTGCACACGTTAGTCAGGAACACACACAAATACACAAACATACACACTGCAGCCTGTTCTTTGGTAGAAGTCGTATTTTCCATTCATATATTTTTCATTTTATGATTCGATGACCGTTTTAAGAATCAGTTAGTGATCTGTGTCTCTTAAAGGATTCCAACTGACTGAAAGAGGATGTCAGAGATCATTTAAATAATCACAGTGATCTCTCACAGTGTTCAGTAAAATAGATGGATGGATATTATCCTTTTTTAATTTTCAATTCATTTTATCCTCCTTTGAGTACTTATTAGGGAACTCAAACACCATGTTTACACAGGAAGCTGAGCAGCACGTTAGCAGAGCAGCAGCTTCAGTCCTGAACACACACACACATAAACACACACTCTCACTTTAACTCAATATGCATGTGTGTGTTATTTAGCCATTGACCTGTGCGCTGAGGGGAAACACGACTGTGAACAAATCTGCGTCAGTGCGCCCGGCGTCTTCACCTGCGAGTGCAACGAAGGATACACACTCAATGAGGACAAGAAGACCTGCACACGTTAGTCAGGAACACACACAAATACACAAACATACACACACACACACCAAGAAACACATGTTCACAGTGAAAGATGCTGCATCTGTCCTGCAGCAGGACTGCAGCACTTTCTGTGGTATTTTCCCTCAATTCATTTTTTTCAATTCATGATTCAATCACAATTTTAATAATCAATTAATGATCGCAGTCTTTTTTCATGTGGATACTCAGTCAGTGTTCATGCAATTGAAGGCAAATGAAGCAATAAATTCAGCAGTGCTGCTATACTGACAGATAAAGCGGACTTCTCCTGCTGCAAAATCTGTTGTTCTTCCTGCATCCAGTGATGTCACAGTGAGGTCACTGGTGTTACGAGGGATTTGTAGTCTCCTGTGAAAATCCAGGGCATGCTCGACGAATATCTTTGTCACTTAACGCATGTTTTGGCAAACAAGGGTGGTGATACACAGCAACATGGGTGAGGGTCTCAGGAGCTCACATGCAATGCATCCTGGTACATGAAGGCACTGCCAGTACGGTTTAGCGAGCAGGAAAACTCAGCTTTGTTGATCAATATAGCAGCTCATCTGTTCTGTCAGAAAAAAGTCGGGAAAAAAAACAAACAGCTGAAACGCCTCCTTTGTGGACACGCTGTTGGTCCTGATTTAAAACACACACATTAACACTCTCACTTTAACTCAATATGCATGTGTGTGTTATTTAGCCATTGACCTGTGTGCTGAGGGGAAACACGACTGTGAACAAATCTGCGTCAGCGCGCCCGGCGTCTTCACCTGCGAGTGCAACGAAGGATACACACTCAATGAGGACAAGAAGACCTGCACACGTTAGTCAGGAACACACACAAATACACAAACATACACACACACGTTTATAGTGAAAGATAATCACTCCTTGTGCATCGATCCTGCAGCAGGAGTGGTGTTTGTCATTAATTTCTTTTTCATTTCATGATTCAATTATTATTTTGATAATCAATTAGTAATGTCAGTCTCTAAAGTAAAAATACAAAATATTTGCTTCTTCTGTTTCACGTCATTGTAATTTAAATGTGTTTGGGTCTTTGTACTGTAGAAAGAATCACTCTGGACTTCATTTACTTGAAAAAGTAATCAACAGATATGGTTACTAGAGCTGCAGCTCACAACTGTCTCCCAAATAGGTGCTTTTTAAACGAATTTAAGGAAAAAAAATGTTTTTTCACCATCCTCTGGCTTCACTTGCATGTTTGCTTGAAGACACGTAGAATCACTTACACACGTACACAGAGAAAAACAACCTAAACAATTACACAAAATGTTCCACAGGACCGTTAACTTCAACTAACCGTGTGTGCATGTGTGTGTTTTGTAGCCATTGACCTGTGTGCTGAGGGAAAGCATGACTGTGAACAGATCTGTATCAGTGCTCCTGGAGTCTTCACCTGCGACTGCAACAAAGGATTCAAACTCAACAAGGACAAGAAGACCTGCACAAGTTAGTAACTTCAATACACACAAGAAGACATTTTTCTTTCCTGAGCTGCTCCTCAGCTCATCTTCTGTGTTCTCTGTTTTATTCCTGATTTAAAATGTACTTCAGGTTCATTTTGTTATCAAAGAAATCCAGATCTTAAAGACAGACTGAGAAGGGAAAATAGGAAATGCATGAAAATTCAGCATGAAGTGTTTGACTAACATGTGCCTGTGCATTCATCAGTGAATGTGTATCTATAACCTCTCTGGAGCTCTACAGATTTGACAGTTTAAAAAAAGTATCATTGTGTCACTGACTTTAATTAAAGGTGTTTCTCAGAAACAAATCAGACAAGATTTTTTATCCATCAGACACTTTTTCTGTGATTATCTTAAGTTAAAAGTTAAGGCCTCCAGGGATAGTTTAGATCATTTGAAGTGTAGTTGTACAAGTTAATTATCCACAGTCAGTGTGTTACCTACAGTACATGGCAAAAAACCCAGCAAAAACAACAAACAACAACAACAACAAAGTCACACAGTTACACAAAGAAACGATCTGCTGGAGGCAGCTGTAAACCAGCAACTCCTGTCTTTGAGGTAAAACAACTATTTTTGCCAGTGGAGTCTAGTGGGAAGGGAGAGAGCGATATAAAGAGAAATATAACTTTAAATTATATTTGGCTTATATTTGGCTTAATGGTAAAATGCTTAACAGCAGTTTCCCCGTTAGAGAGGTCTATCTGACAGCGAGTTAAAGCAGTGAAAATATTTTAAATAAAGCATACACTGAAACAGATTTGCTAATAATATACAATAGCAATGGTTAAGTACTAGTTTCTTACAAATTCTCCAGTATTTGTGTAAATGTATGTCGTTAGTTTCCACCACTGGTTTGCATTAACATGTGTGTAACATATATGTAATATGTGTTGACTGCCTGTATTTGCAGACATGGACCTGTGTAACACGGTGGAGCACGGCTGTGAGCACCAGTGTGTGAGCACTCCAGGATCTTACTACTGTATCTGTCCAGAGGGACAACTGCTGCAGGAGGACGGCAAGAGCTGCGGCAGTGAGTCCACTCTGATAAATGATCTGTTTAAATTAAAATAAGCTCTATCTCTGTACGAAACATTTCTATAACGTTAACAATCTGAGTCTGTCAGTGGCAGAGGGGACTACACTGCAGCCTGTTTTGGGAGCTGACAGCTGCGGTGCTCTCACTCAATACTGGACCATTTTCAGAAATTGTTGTCACTTATCAAAGTTACCCTTTAAGTCTGGAGAAACTCACGGCTCTGCTGCAGTCAGAGGGGCTGCGGGGGGGTTGAGATCCTGTGGGTCCTGTGGGACCCGACAGGAATGTTGCAGGTGCAGGATGTAGGTGAGAGGACACGGAGCAGGTCAGCGTCGTCATCACATTAGTCTTAGATCAGCCTTCACCAACAGAAAAAAAACAGAACAGATACAGAAAACAAGCTTCAAAAACATGAACCCACATCTGTCATGACACTGAATTATAACCACTGCTGCTGAGCTCTGAGATATTAAATCAAAATGTAACAAATCTGTAATAAATCAGGATGACATGACCTGATGTCACGACTCCTACATCCATTCTGCTGTGATCAGAGGAGTCATACCGAAGGGAACCAAACATCCAGATCTGGGATTAGGATTAGAAGAAAGGAATGAGGTTATTTCTCAGGAGATGAAATAAAGATCTCGTGCTGATGTTAAAAGCAGCTCAGTTTTGTCTGGGAGGAACTGGCTGAACAGAGATGGGATCTTCTTCTGGATTTTCCTTTCCTCTGGGGAGGCTGAGAGGAACCCACAGTGCCTGCCAGTAACCTCCAGATATTCAGAGTTTTGTGGCGGCACGGTCTCATTTATCATCCGTTCAAACTTGATCCGACACACCAATTCTTCAACACTTAACTGCATCCTTTGTTGCTATGACAACTCTCATAGTAACCAGAGAACCTGGTAAAATATTTAATTCTTTTTCTAATTTTACTACATCTCAGTACCTGAGTAATAACAATCAATCATCTGGATGATACTTTATATGGAGGCTGTATCCACCATTTTTAATATATATGGATGACAACAGTTATGTATATATCTGTCATAATCTCTAGTAATGACTTATTGGTTTGGTTCAGCTGGATAACAGAAATAATATGTGTTGATTTAAAGTTTAAACATTAAGACTGTTTGTCGTCTTTATTCATTCTCAGTCTCCTTCTGTCTTTCTTGTCTCTTCCTCAGCCTGTAAGTCTGCAAACATCGACCTGGTGCTTCTGATCGACGGCTCCAAGAGCGTCCGCCCTCAAAACTTTGAGCTGGTCAAAAAGTTTGTTAACCAGGTGAGGCATGTTTTTATATTAATACAGTATTTTAATGCCTCCAAAACATGGTAGAGACTCTCAGCCTAGTTTTTTACCTGCCAGTATGGCTGATGAACTTTCCAGATTTACTCACAAAAGTCCATATTTGGTGCTTGGTAGGTGTTAATTATGGACCCTGCCACCTCATCATCTGATCGGCTCCTCTGATCGTCCTCTATAGAGACCACCAGTCAAACTATTCAGAACAAATATCGTCCAATAATGATCTGAGCACACCTACATAAAATCAGCTAACTATAGGTAAAAATCACAAATATTCTGTGATAATTAACAGAGTATACAGGAAGTCATGTGAGAATTTTCTATTTAAGTAAACAGTAATAAAGACATAAAAATAGAAGCACACTAATCGGACTGACACCTGTAAGTTGAAGATTTGAATTAGTAGTTGGAGACCCGTCAGTCGACTGAGATTCTTCCAGCTGAGCAGTGGTTGTTTTGTTATCAGTCAGTGTGCATCACAATAACAGGATAAAACAGACAGATGCAAAGAGAGAACATTTCAGTGAGGAATTATTAACAAGGGGAATCAAATATATTTTATATTAGCTGGTGTACCCATTAAAAAACCCTAATGTTAACATGTGCTGGTGAGAGAGGGTGAAATGAGGGTTGGCAAACAAGTTTCAGCTTTTTGTTTTTGCTGTATCATCGCACACAGAGCAATGCAACAGCATGATAGACTGTAAACATACAAACTGAGTCTCTAAATCACCACAAACCTCAAAACTAACTGTGGTGGAAGCAGAGAAGAGCAGAAATGGAGCTAAAGTTATGTGTTGGCTCACAGCCTGGCAGGAGAGACACTTTCAGGATTTTATACCTGAACTGTGAGCAGGAGAAAAGAACAAATTGTTGAATTTGAATTCTCTGAATAGAAGACCAGTCCTCGTGTCACCTGTCAACTCTGTCAGATGAATATCCCTCCTCTCCTCCTCCTGTGTTCCAGGTCGTGGACTCTCTGGACGTGTCTGCTCACGGCACCAGAGTGGGTCTGGTTCAGTACTCCAGCCGGGTCAGGACAGAGTTCCCTCTCAACATGTACCACACCGCTGACGAGATCAAAGCTGCAGTCATGAAGGTAAAGCTGTTGGTTTTCTATCTTTTTCCACCAACAAATGATCTTCAGTTTAATGTTTTAATACCAAATCCATCACCACCTACAGAAGTATGAAGTATAAATTGAGACGATACAATCCTGGGTCTCCAACAGGAACAGATTCTTACCTCATTTTGAGTGTGAACCCACTGTGAACTGTTGTTTCTGTGCTCGTCCAGGTTGACTACATGGAGAAAGGTACGATGACGGGTCTGGCCCTTAAACACATGGTGGAGAACAGCTTCTCAGAGGCGGAGGGCGCTCGTCCTGCCAGCCGCAACATCCCCCGAATCGGACTGGTGTTCACAGACGGACGCTCTCAGGACGACATCACAGAATACGCCAAGAAGGCCAAAGAAGCCGGTAAGACTCAGCGAGTGTGAGGGTCAAACCACATCGACAGTCTGGGTTGTTAATCTAAATTATCTAATTCCAGTCTGTGTAGATCAATGTCGACATTAAATGTTTCTGTGCATGTTTGCAGGTATCACCATGTACGCGGTGGGCGTAGGAAAAGCTGTGGAAGATGAACTTCGTGAGATTGCCTCTGACCCTGTGGAGAAACATTTCTACTACACCACCGACTTCACTGCCATCAGCACCATCGCTGAGAACCTCAAGCTCAACGTCTGCCCAGGTACAATCTGGATCTGATCTGACTGCAGTTCAGATTTATGTCTAAAACATAATGTCATCTCTCATTTGTGTGACTTACAACTTACAGGAGCTTTTTAACAGATGAAACATACAAAGGACATCTGTTTGACTGAAGGCCCCGACAGGAATCAATTCCTATAGTTCACCACAAATCTATTCAAGTTTTACCAGCTGACCCTCGTGTCCTAAATTGAAAAAGCACCCAAATGGCAGCTGGTGATTATCTTATTGTCCACATAAATAATTAAACGAAATTTTAATTTAAAAATGTATTTCTTAAGTATTGCACTGCAAGAAACCACCAAATGGATGAAGTGAAATATTAAACTTTTGTGCAACTTCAGAGGTCCAGTGCGTAAGATTTTTAGGGATTTATTGTTAAAATATGGCTGAAATTGAATAGAATATCCCTAAGTAGGGTTTCATTCACATATAATTACCTGGAAATGAGATTTGTTGGGTTTTTATAACCTCAAAAGAGTTGTTTATCTACAGAGGGCACAGTTACTCCTCTATGAAGTCCAACATGTTGCACTGCCATGTTTCTACAGTAGCCCAGAGCAGACAAACCAGAGAATGGCTCGAGATACAACCACTTGTGTTTCTTGCGAGTTTCACAGCCACTGTAGGTTGTTCTACACAATTGGAGGGAAAGAAAGAGGCGAACTGTTTGCAGTCTGCAAGCTCACCACTAGATGCCACCAGATCACACTGATCTGTTAAACCTCTACTGCACTACACCTCAGATGAACATTTTGTAACCCTTTCTTTGATTTTTTTAAGTTTCACTTTAACATTTCACAGATTATTTTATTCATTTGATTTCAGTGTCATGAACATAATAAAACTATCTCAAATAATTATTGATTATCACAATATTTTAAAAAGATTTTGTTCAACATAAAGTCAAACTAAAGATAAGACTCACGTGTGATAACACCTGGTGTCTGCTGGAAAGTCTCTGAAATGATTTCTTGTCCTTTGGCTCCATCTACTGGCAGCTGTAGAAAAAGAACCAAAATGTAAAACAATAACATGTAATACCAAAAATATATCAACACTTTATCACACATGAACAACAGAAAATGTAGTAATTTAGAGTTTTAACATATTTTAATGTGTGAATATTTTTAAGTATTTAGGTCCTAAATCTAAATAATTCTTAGACTGCAGAGGAGCAGTTTGAACTGCAGCAATGCATCATGTTTTATGAGCCAATCATATGTTTCTCCCCAGAGTAAAATCCACATTAAGTCAAAGTACAACATGTCATACAGTTTAAACAGATGGAGTGAAGGTGTTTGTTTATTGATGTTTTCTGTCTCTGTGTCTTTGCAGAGGAGAGTCAGGGGGAGATCGAGGTGAAGGATCCGTGTGCCTGTGAGAGTCTGGTGGAGTTCCAGCAGGCCACCATGAGCAGCCTGGAGCAGCTCACACAGAAACATATCCTTTAAAAAAAGAAAAGACTTCATGGTCATTGAATGCAGAGGTAATATAAAACACGTGTAATGTACGTTACAGATGTGGAACTAAATCTGTAGTTACATCTGTCTTTACATCTGTAAAGTGAGGTCCCTTCACAAACACATACATCACATCAGTCTCAAACTGTTCCAAGTCCAAATGTTTCTGTGGGATAAAGGAAAGAAAACTTAAATAATCTAAAATACGGCTAATTTGTCACCAAAACCCATAAAAAGACTAAAACAGACACTGAATAATGTATCTGATTCCTCCTCTGTGCTACAGAACTCCACTGTCATCAAAAAAATATTAAAAACACTTCAATGATCCACACTGACCCTTTTATTCCACGATACTGCCGCGAATTAGGACTGTGATTATACCTGCTTTACGTTTTTTACACTGAACCAAACAACATGAGCATAATGCTGCCCCCAGTGTGTGATTTTAGATAGCATGTCACCTGAAGTATGAACACAACAGCATTTGTGTCTACTGTCCCGTCCTGCTGTCTCACCCTTTTTACACAGACATTGATTTGGTTCTGATATGATCTTCACTGCCCCTTCAAGGGTGATTAATGGTGCAACACTCCCGCCTTAAGCAGGTTGTGTAAAAGGGGCAACTGTTGCACTGGGTGACATGTTCCTTCATAAACACATGCTGAGGGGCTCTCAGAGTTTTGATGAGTGCCTGTTTAGGGAGTCAGTGTATGACTGCACAGGAAAACTCATGAACTTGTCGTAGGATTTGTGATTGGTTTTGGTCTGTGATTTAGATCCACTCCAAAGTTTCAAGCTCCATCAAGTTTGATGAAAATCAGGCCAATAGATTTTCTGTAATCCTACTGACAAACACAAAAACAGACAAACAACGGCGGCGAAAACATAACCTCCTCGGTGGAGACAATAAATGTCTTAATTTGTAAACTGTAGCGCTGAGAACCAAAGTATCTGACATTTGTCAAATATCTGCTGGATGTTCACGCATGTATTTATAACCAGACTCTCAGTTAATATCTGTGTGTCATTATTATTCCTTAATCAACTGTCTACTGTCTGGAATGACTGCTCGTCTGGAGCAGCTGGAGAACCAGCTCCTCTCCAGGAAGTGATCTGGTCATCACAGTGAGCGAACAGGACGCCACCGAGGAAGAATAACCGACTGAGGAAGAAGAGGAGGAGGAGGAAGGGGAGGAGGAGGAGGGGGAGGGCACATCCTGGCAAGATCATAAAAAGAGGGAATCAGAAACCCCTCCAATCAATGGACAAAACCAAAGTGTCTTTTCACAGAGCCTTTGTAGCCTTCACTACGTCTGTTGGTCTTCACGTTTATGAGGACGACATTTATCTGAAAGCTTGTGATATAGAATCATATTTCTGTACCGATGTAAATGAATTAATTCGTACACCTTCTGTCTTAAAAAAATGAGAAAAAACAACAGCACCACATCCCACCCAGAACAGAAGGACGTTATAAAGACTCCAGGACAGCTGTGAACCTCTGGGAGTCTGAGTACATGTGTGTGTGTAAAAACAAACAAACAAACAAACAAACAAACAGAATTAAGAATATTTTTTATGACATCTGTTATCAATAACACGTGTTTTAACATGTCAACTGTGCAGCACAAAGGATGTAATCAGTGTACTGTATATTAGATATAAGCACAATATTATTCAGTGGAAGCATGAGTAGCATCACACACACAGTTCATTCATAGTCACACACACCATTCATCTGTTTCTTAGTGCTGTTTATACTTGATCTGTTTTGTACGGTTTGTTAAATATGATGTATTTATAGCAGATTGTTTTTGCTTTTTTACCACAGTAGAATAGCACATTTTAAAAAAAAAAGGGTTCATAAAAATGAAGTGTTATTACCACTCCCAATATTAAATTGGTCATTTTCATTTCAAAATCACGACTTCTTGTAGAAACTAGTTTTGATCACAGAACTAAATGGCTCTGCAGTGTGACGACTGTTGAAGAGAAACGTGGTTTAGATGTTTTTTAAAAAAAAGGGAACTTAAGAGGTTTAAAATGTCACTGTTCACTAAAGCTGTGGTCTATTTCCTGATAAAGAAAATGTGATGAATTGGCCTTTCGTAAAATCAAATTTGCTCTTCGCTCTGCACTTTCTAAACTTTGTCTCGCAGTGCTCTTAACATGTCTGAGTGTTGGTTTACATGCAAGTAAAACAAACTTCCTCAAAATGCTTCACATGACATTTTTGGCAGGAAAACCCTCCGTCTGTCTTTAAATGATCAGTTACATCATCAGTCCTGTCTGACCAGTCTGTCATAAACTTAGACAAACGGAGAAAGAGAGGCGTCACAGGGCACTACATGTAAATTAATGACCACCTTAAATATGGTAGATTCATTATTGTAGTTTTGTATAAAAAAAGACCACAAATGTACGCCCCCTTTATATTTGAATGCCTGTATGTTTTTGTATATTTTCTAATAGCTTTACCTTTTTGTATTTTCCTGATGAGTCCCTGTATTACAGCACAGAAGGCAATAAAACAGTCAACTTTTCACCTTGGAGACGTGTTGTTTCTCAGGTTTCATTTTTCACTGTAGAGTTCTAAGGTCGAGTGTTTTGACTCGTCTTCTGCTTCTCATGTTGTAGTGCAGTCACAGTATGTTGTGAGCAAAACAGGAAATTGGATTCACAATTGTACAGACGAATCCAGTGACCACTTTGTGTGTTTTGCCATCGAGTGACGCTGCCGCTGCTGTGGTGGCAGCGTCATTGTCCGTCACTGTTGGTGTGTGCTGGTTGTGTCTGGAGGAGAACCCCAAATTTGCGAGGTGGTTTCAGTCAAATTGTTCAACGCTGTGAATTCTCGCAGGTCTGGGGTTCCCCTCTAGACACAGTGTCAGCTGTGTTCTGCTGACAGTGACAGATGGATAATTGAACTGACAACGGCCCTCAGTAGTTGATGAAGGTTCCTTTTAGGATGGCGATATATTACTTTACATTAGATGTGGGTTGTGACAATAGTTAGAAATGGATCATGGAGAAAAGAAAACAAGTTATGAAGTACTGTGTAATATATGTTAAAAATATCTATGAATTCACCTTTTTCATCAGGTGTTCAAGATTTTCAGGAGCAAAGTTCCTTTCTGTAAATATTATTTTATCCACCATGATGTGAGTGAATCTCTGTAGAGTCTCTGCTCTCTGACAGCAGCTCTCTTCATCAAGAAAAGGTTTGTGTATTTTTCACTTCATTCTTTTCCAAAGTTGAAGTTTGACTCGACTGTTGGAGCAGCTGAACTGTACAGGTTCTTGTTAAAAGTGACGTTATATAAAAAGAAAGTGTAAAGGTAAAAAATTGTAAAATTGTTTTGACAGCTGGCATCTATTTGCACACATACTGTAGGGAGACGCCACTGCAGGAATGGCGGCTTGTTTATTTCCAGTACTTCGCCGGATTTGTCTACAAACTAGCCGTCAAATCAGTCAAATCGTGCTTCATGTCAGAAAAAAAGAATCACCAATGACAGATCAACATTAACACATCACATGAAGTACAACACAGTAATTAATCTAATAAACATACATGTAAAATCCACCAGAGTAAAAGTTAAAAGAGTAAAATCAGAATAGTTAAAGTGTTATCGAGGTAACAGGAAATGTGGAGCATTGTGGGGCAGCGCCACTATTTTTGGAGGATAGCATTCGTAGCTTTATGACTTGTTTGTCATCTGTCAAGTGTTCATAATCAGAAATACATTAGGTGCACACTAAAGGCAAACATCCATATAAAGAGAAGCTTTCAGCAGAGGATAAAGGACGATGTGTATTACAAACTGAAGTTATTTCATTATATCGATTCTTTCTTATTAGGAGACAGTCTGGCATCAACAGAACAACGCTACGTCAGCGCTGGACAGACATTATGTTAAAAGGACGACTTTTTTTCGGCTGATGAGTGAAGCAGCCATTTGAATGTTTATTTACCAGCATCTAACTGGTGACTGGTGCTAATTTTATGCCCTGACTGTCAGTGAGGATCATCAGTGGAACAACACAGGACCTGACAACTAGAACGTGACAACCTGAACCAGAACTTGCAGCAATGTAATTGTGGCCAAAATGGGCACACAAAGGTTGTTCAAAGCAACAAAAATGTGATGGAAAATAAACACATATTTTCCATATGTGTCATATATACTGTATGTGGGAAGTATTTACTCATAAACTTGTGCATTTATTCTTGTAATCATGTGCTGCAAACATCTATTCTTGTACAATCTTGGGTGTGTGTACTTACTTTGCAAAACAACTGTTAGTGCCAAAATACTGAATGGGTGTAGATAAGACCCAGGGTCAGAACATCCTGCTGATGAGGCAAACAGAGGGATGGACACACACACACACACACTGCACCAGCAGATACACATGTTGCACATGATGTTGAAAAGTAATAACTCAAACATGAGAGACTGTGCGGCACCAGGACACTATGGGGTTAAAAAGGAGAATACTTCCTGTTGTATCTCCTTCCTGTTGCTCTGCAGACTTACTCAGATCTTCATCTTACTGAATTCCTCCGACTCTGAGTTCTTTATTCAAGCTCAGAAACCTTCACTTTAGGGCTGGGTATTGTTAAGAACCTCACGATTCGATTCGATTTCGATTCTTTAGGTTTCGATTCGATTCGATTTCGATTCGATTCGATATTGATTTAAATTCTTCAATATCGATTCAGTAAGAAGTAGAAATACACAAATA
>JAJHUR010136449.1:0-39201 GCA_027495735.1 Lutjanus campechanus
CATTCATTCATTCATTCATTTTCTGTGGCAGCAAACACAACACAAATCCTTTCAGTAACTAGTATACTGGAACTTGAGCTTATTGAAAACATTTATGGCTGAAAAAGCTTAATGTCAAGCCTTGAGTTTTGTAAGGTATTTGCATCATGTTTAATATTTGGTGACCCACATGAAAAGTTGATATCACCAAAGTTATAACAACTCATCTTAAGAATGTCTACTCCAGATTTCATGGCAGTCCATTCAATGGTTGCTTGAAACATTTCATTCAAAACTTTGAATGTTGACCTCATATTGGTGCCAGAGGAACCAAATGCATTAGATTGATCATCTGAGAACCATGAGTGTACAAATAATTGTACCTGACCATCCAGTAAATTTTAAGATATTTCACTGGAAACATTGACCTGCTGGTTGTAATAAATTAAAAGTCAGTGGATTACCATTCATTGTCATTAAGAGTGAACCTAGGGAATCATAAATGTCTGTACAAAATTTCATGGCAATCCATCAAATAGATTCACTGAAAAACACAAATGTGAACCTCACTAGAGGAAAAGTGAAGGGATCACCATATTAGAGATATTCCAACCTGAACCAAAGTGGTGGACTGATGACCGTCATCTCCATCTCAAGAGTCATGCCACTATCATGGTTGAATACACAGGGCTGTTTGTTTAAAAGAATCGCCTTGTGTATTGTAGTATGAGGATTAGAACCACATGCTAAGCTAAAGCACTGTATATAGTGGGTCATTATGAGTAAAGCAAGCCTTACTGATGCACAGAATGCCTAAGAAAACAGACACCCCTGACAGATCACCCATTCTGTGTGCTGCAGCTGTAATTTTCCCAAACACCTGCCTTGACTTAACTATCAGCTGTGGTTCCTGTCGCTTTTTACACTTTACCTAAATAGGTTGGCAGTCTTTACAAGCAGGGCGATAATCCTACCTTTTATTGCTGCTAAGAACGAAGGCTACCTCCACTGGCTTTTGCAGGAATAAACGCCCATGCCAATGCCTCGAGCTACAGGCCCAGTGTAACCTTTATTTTCCTTATTCCTGATGCCATTCAGGAAGATCAGAGACAAAACAGGCATATAATAAGATAGAATATGGCAATATAGATATTTCATTACATATTTGTGTTTGTTAGTTCAATTAAAATTAAAAGTTTCTCAGAAGAAAAGGAATGGTTGGGTATGTTGGATACTGCCCCCCTCAGACACAACGTTGTCATTCAGTGCAAATTATATCCTGCTGGCATTAATCACTCAATCACATGAACTTTGATACAATTATTTTTGAGGATGTTTTGTAGGGGCAAAATGTGAATGAAACACAACTTTATCAATAGACATTTCAGAGATCAAATTCTGTGTTTAAATCATTACTTTTTTGTGGCCAAAATGTTGTGGCCAGATTGATAATGGCAAGCCACTGCGTATGTGTGTGTGTTTCTGTAGGGTTAGATATTGATTAATCTCCAGTCCTTATCTCTCACTAAGGGGGGGTGGGGGTGGGGGTGGGGGTTTCATGTGAAATCGTAAATGGGACCTTTCATAAAAGTCCATGGGTACAAACATTGTGCATTCAAGGACAAATTGTTTTCCATGAAAAACTGATAGAACGATCAGTTCATCACTGAGCAAACTTTAGTCATTATTTGCATTCAGAAAAAATTCCATTGAGAGGAACCTCACTGATGTCTGGGGCGTTTGGCACTTGTTCAATCAAATGGTGAGAGTTGATTTGTTTGTCCCCAGTGGCAGCAAAGTAGTTTGTTAACCTTACTGGTAGATTATTTCATAGCTTCCAAGGCTGCTGCCCATTGGAACAAACAGGCCCATAGTAGTCTGCTGGGAGTAAATTCCTACAGTGACTAAGGTCTCTTCCTGAAATGATGTCATACCAGATAGAGAATCATCAAATTCTTCTATCTGACAGAAACTTACTGTGCTGTGTGGAGGATCATGAAACCTATTAAACCCAGCAAGGCAAGTTGAAAAACACATTCTTAGTCACAGCTATGAAATGTTGATTGGTATCGTACATATTCACACCAAAAAGCTACCAGTTTCCACCTTGGTGTTGTACTGGTGACAAATGAGCAGATGGGAGGCTACAGTAATATACCTCTTGAGAGAGAGGCGAAAGTGAAGGCAATGTCGTAGATGGCGGTGGTCCATGCGGCCATTCAAAACATTGCGACATGTGCACATAGAATTGTTTTCACTAAGTGATGGATTTTTAAAACTTCTTCGTCATGTCATGTCTTGTTTGATTTATTGGCTGCACTACTACTACCGGAGGTACTGCTCCGCCCCATCCATATAGCTTTTAAGAACTGCGCAGGAATGCGAATAAAAGGAATGCAGAGTGCAGACAGAAGCCTCCACCCATATCCATACGTATATTTATTTATTCATTTATTTCTTAGGGACAGTGGCTATTATTTAACATTACTATAAATATGCCATAAATAGCCAAAAGGGTGGTTTTCATCTATAGTCCCTGACAGGATGTAAAGTTGGCAGCCTAAAATCAATATAAAAACAGCTGGGCAACCACAGGCATCATTATCATGATATAAAGACATGCTAATTATAGTAAAAGCAGAACATGGACAGCAATAAAGTCACAGTAGACCATGAATGAGCCATAGTGACTTATATATGCAGTAGGGCACAAAAAAACAAAGAAGCACAAGATATTGTGCTTTTCCAGGATTTGCTGATGACTGGTCCAGCTTCTGGGAAAATCTTATGGATGTGTCATCCGGAATATGAGTATGACCACTGTCATAATTGGAGTGAGTCGTGAAAATATGATTTCATTCATCCATGTTTCATGTTTGTATAGTGAGTCACTGCTGAAACTGCGGCCTCTGTCCTCTATGATATTAGTGAGTCATGTGGCAGCAGACTGTGAAGAGACAACTTTAGTTGCCTATCAGGAGAACAGACAGATTCTGTTGTTGATCTCTTTGCTGGTTCTTTGTTGTTGCCGTGTGGGGATCTATACTATGTTGTTTCTATCAATGTCAGATAGCAGCTCGGTGTCCATTCAGTGATGGCATTCCTGCTGGGAAGGACTTAGTGATTAAAGCAGACAGGTGTTCTTAGTCCTTGGAGAAATAAAGAAAGAAAACCATCAATGGCAACATGCGGCCATCATGGAGGAACATCCATAAAATAGATCATGGCAAGGAGAAAATGGATAAGAGCTTGAGGCAAGAAAGATCCAATCCATTGAGTAGAGAATCATTGCTGGCTGTGAAACTAAAGTCCACTCAGTGTGGGAACGTTTTAGTGTTTTAGTGTGTCTTTGTGGAGACTGGCCACTCAAACATTGTGTAAAGGCCAGTGTTATTTTCAGCATGTAGTTGGGAAAATACATACAGTATTTATTTCATTAATTATTAACCTATAGTGTATTAAAGTAACAATATGCACATTTGAGTAATCAAAAGTTAGAATTCACAAACTACTAAAGTACATTAATTATTAAAGCAGACAATAGGCAATATGAAATATTGAAAGCAGTGTTCAGATGTTAATCCTTGTTTTTATTGGGTCTATGGGACCTGTGGGACCACTGGCACCACCCAACAACAACAAATATTGTGTAGCCTACAACCCAAAAGTCTTAATGTATCCCATTTTTATTTTAATGTCAAAAGAATTTGCTCGTGCTCCAACCAAAATGCTTGTTGTTTGGTCAGATAGCATCAGCAAGCCCCACACAGCTTTCTGACATCAGAATCAGGCAGTCTGCATCTGACAATGTTTTTAACAGTTTAAAAACTACAATCTGACATTCACACCCACTTCATGCAGTAGTTCACCAGGTGTGTAATGGTGACAACATAAGGAGTGCTTGAACTTCTCTCTTAATCTGCATTTCTAAATTTTTTTGTGTATACAATCTGGCCATTTGGAAAACCTATAGATACTTTTGCCTTTGAACATGATCAATCAACACATCGTACAAACAAATTGATTTGTCACACACACATTTTTGGCATCCATGAGGCTTAATGGAAACTGACAGTTGAAGGATGAATCGATCAGAAATCTTTGGGAAGAGATTCATATCGTCATGACAATAAGCTGTTTGAAGTGAGCACCAACTCACCACTTTTCAATCTCTGAATCTTAGGACCAATTTAACACTTTTCAGGTCGCTGTCCAGTCAGTGTTGGATGGTAAATGTAGTCAATTGAAGCATTAAATTCCTTACTGTGCGCTATATTGACTGAGAAAAGTGAGTTCTACGAGCTGTGCAGCAGTGAAATCCAAGCTGAAATTGCCTGTAGCTCTTCTTTGCCTCCAGTGACATCACTGTGACATCATTGGATGTGGGCAAAAGGACAGATTGTGCAGCATTAGAACTCAGCTTTTTCTCTCAATATTGCACACACAGTATTGCTTCAGTTGACTACATTTAACATCAACACTGCCTGGACATCCACATGAAAAGTGCCAAATTTTCCCCTTTGACTAAATTTTATTCAGAAACTTTAGGGTAGATAGGGTAGATGATATGCATTGTTGGCCAAGGTACTCAGGAAGTGTAATAACTTAGTGTTTACTTATCACTCTTTCAAAAAATAATAACATTACTTTATTTAATACTTGGTATCAAAAGTAATTAGTTACTTTACTCATTATATTATATGTTACTTGTGTACTTTGTGGGTGGCCTTGTTGCAATCCAGAGTTGAACTTTTGTTGTTAGCCATCCCGATGTTGGCTGAGGTGGAAACAAAGTAGCCAAACAAACTCAAAATAATGACAGTACTTCCACCTGTGAAAGTCTGCCTCTCTTCCTCTCCATCCTTTGTTTAGTTTTTTTGGCTAACAGCTGACAAGGCCTGCCCTGACCTGCTGCACATACACGTCATCATAAGAGCCCACAGAGATCAAAAAGCAACTCAGTAACTCAGAAATCCCCTACACTACATATTACTAGGTAAAGTAATAATATTACGGTAAAATATAACTGAGTAATACAGTATGATACACTGATGATATGTGATGATTTCAGAAATATTTGTGCTTATGTGGCAAAATTCATTGATTAAAAGAATGGTCCACTCAGTCTCACTAAACTACGATGTGCAAAGAAAAATAAATATTCCAGCTTTGCATGGCTAGCATATGGTATGGCAATTTTAACACCAGAAATATTTGTGTTAGTCAAAAGTAAACACACATCTGTGTTTAAAATTATGCATCCAGTGGTGTAAAGAAGAATCTTCAGTTTAGTCACCTGACAGAAGGTGGATAAAGCTGAATGCAGTGAATCAGCTGTCAGCCTTGAATTAGCATGTCTCTGTATGATTCTTGGCACTGCCGTCCCACAGGGCTCTGATTGAATCAGAAGTGTTTGTGTATAATTTCATCATATTACAGTGTGTCATCCCAGCGGCACAGCCGTGTCATCGTGGGAAAGCTAATTGGATTTGCTGGCTGAGTGTGTGGCAGCAGCGCAGCCACTGTGGGTCTGTCAGGGTGGTGATGACACGTCAGCAGCAGTGAGGAAAAGCCCCGAGCCCGCAAATATCATACAACTGGTGAATTTGTCACCCTCACATTACACCACCATCACCACAACTGTATAAGCTTGATTTATATCACTGCACTTACTGAGAGCGTAGTCTAGACCACATTTTAAAATTCTGTCAATCTGCTTCAACACGATAATTTAGTTTTAGCTCGTCTCTGCGGTGTTGAAATTGACACAACGAACAGTGGAAGCATTGTATATTTTGAGCCTATTTAAAAACTTGACACGAGATTGGACTCACCATGCAGCTGTAAATAGATGAAGTCTTTGGGGGCACTGGCCTTGGGTGAAAGCAGCTCTGGCAGAACTAAAGAGTGATTTACTGTATTCACCACTTGGCCTGCTCTTTTCACTGAGAAATAGGCTAAACTGAAAGAGGAATAAATGTTGCTGAAGTTTTCCCAAGCATTGCTCAGATTCATTATGTGCATAACTTACTTAATAGCATTCCTTCCTTGTACACTTCACGCCATGCCTACCCACCATGCACTGCAAAGGCTTTATGTGCTCCCAGTGCTACGGAAAGGCTCAGAGTCGGAGGGGTCAGCAGGGGTGGTGTTGGAGTTGGTAAAACATTTTTTTTTAAAATCCTGACGTTCGGACAGTTTGAATTTTCTGGGTGGTTTTGCACTCACAGTTGACAAGAACAGCTAAACTGAAAGACAAATGCACTTTAGGGAAATTCACTCCTCACAGAACACAGGGAACATAGTGTTTTTGGAACGTAAGCGTTTGGTGAGAAAGATTTTTGTTATAAAGAGTCCCCACAGCAAACAGAGCTGATTAATTCAGCCCTCCAACCCCCACCCCTGAAAATGATTCCCCCCACAGCACAGGAGCACTTGGGCATGTTTAGCGCAAATGTAATTACGGCCTCGGTAAGCGGCCAGCTTTTTAAAGAACCCCTTCTCCTCCTCTCTCACTTCAATACCTGATGATGTCATGGCCCTTTGTGGGGTCGCAGAAACTCCTCAAATCAACTGCCACTCATGACCTTTTCTTTCAATTTTTTTTTCTCCCCCTTTGCCCAATTCTTTCTTCCTCTTTTTCTTTCTCTGGTTCATAACTGAGGTTCCCTTTATGGGTTGATCAAGCAGCCCCCTCCCATTGGCTCGCTCTGCTTTTCGAGCCACTTTATGAGAAATGCATGCCCCTGTTTAAATGTATTGATAGTCCTCATAGACATCCCAGTCTTTTGTCCTCCTGGCCTGCTGAAGTCTAAAAAGTTCCAGAACATGGAAAAAGGGCTCGGCATACGGCATTGTGCGGACAATCCCACCTCTAAACATATTTGACTACAGACATATTGCAGTTTGAGAGACCAGAGCAATGCTGCTTGGAGAATTTCACCCATTTTATTGCCACTCACAGTGGCAGAAAGGAATGTAATCTGGCAAACAAATGTTGTGACAGACAGCTTGTCTGGAGGATTTTATGGCCCGTCTGCGCTGTTGGTACATGGTTACACCAGCCCCCTGAACAGTTAATGCTGCACGGAGAGGTGCATTTACTTTTGTCATACACATTTTTTTTTTATTCGTTTACTCCTTTCCTCCATGTAGCTCTTCAGGGTTTGTGAATCTAATTAAAGATCTTGCAGTGCACAATTTGAAAAGGGCTCAGCCAATAATGGGTTAGCACTAATCCCAGACACACATTCTGCAAACCACATGATTGACAAATTACTGGAAATGTGTTAATTTTCTTTAGACATGAGCAACCGGCAAAAGTTGCCCAGGTTGTGCATTGTCAACTAGCCTTTCAGCTGAGAACCCTCCAGAGTTGGCCTTTCAACAGCAAACATGCTAATTGTACATTTAATCTTATAAGTGGGATTTTGTTTTGTAATCAGTAGTTTTATGTAGCGAGTCCAATATATTTAAGAAGTTAATGCAAATTATTTGAAACTTAAAATACCCTAACCCTTTTATTTTTAGTCCACATTGTATTTAAACTCAAGATACCACCTGCAAATACATTTTGTTCCATGCATTAACATTAATTGTCAACATTTTTCCACTAAAAATGAATTAAGAATACACTTCTAAAATGTCCCTAAATTACTTCTAGTAGCCATTCATAGTAATTGTTTAAGGAAGGTTTCTCCTCTACTTTTTATCTTCTGGCTAACAGAAATGAGAAAATTAATTAAATGGAACCATTTAATTCAGTGCTGTGAGCACTTTTTTGGTCTGTTAAATGACCTCACATGATGAGACACAAGATAAAAACAAGTTACTTATTAACTTGTGAAGAAATGCATCAGTGTTCTTCTGGTCAACTTTCCCTGTTGTCTTAAAAAACCTGGATTTAAAAGGTTCATCTTGGCTACAGTATATTGTTGAATGTTTGTTCAGCATAGAAAGAACCATATGTGTATCTGTATAGCATAATCCCAACTATATTATCATTTTTTAACAGAACATGCTGCATGTATCCATTAGGTCCATCTTTAAATAATTTTTATACTTGCATGACCTCTATTTATTTATTCAACTAAATACAATCTTTTAGTCTGTCTTTAAGACATTATTTCCTGATTGTGGTATGTAGTCTGCTTCAAACTGCAAGTTAATGCAAGTTGAGAGTACTGATAAACAGTTCTTACTTGTCATGCTTTCCTGTTTTTGTGTCTGAACTGTCAGAACATCTCTTAACTAAGATTTGAGACATTATTGGAGGCAGTGTGGATTTGCTGCCTTTAGAGTATTGATAGATGGCAAGAAATGTACTTGTTGGTTAAGTTGAAACCAAGCCATCACAAAAGAATGAATAGCAAAGAAAATAGTCAGACAATGGGCCAGTGTTGTTGCAAATTCTGATGTCAGGAGAAGATGAATTGCGAAAGCATGTAGTGCCGAGTGCTGATAACAACACTGAGTGTACAGCAGATTTAACATGGTGAAATTAGATGAAAATGATGTTATTCTACATTTTTTTTGTTTTGTTTTATTTTTGTAGATTTTTTTATGTTCAAAACTGAAAACATCAGTTTTGGGATAGTCATAATATAATATGTCTCAGCTGGTGTGAGGGTCAGAGAGAATATCAACTGTGGGAGATTGCAAAGATTATGAAAAGAGGACAATATGGAATCTTTACCATTTGTTTATGTCTTCCTTTCATATTATTGCATGTGCACTGTGTGGTGCGTGATTTCTCACACAGCCTCTCTGTTGTATAGTTGCCATGCAGCATTGACATCACCCTTTCTCTTTTTGCCTTGTTTCACTTGTCATACAACACAAAATGAATGAATCAGGGCAGAAGCAGTGAAAATACATGACGGTTTTCTTCTCCGGTGGGGACTTTTCAGTAGCATACACACAGTTTATGTCTAATTATGGTTGTCAGTGTGGGAGAGAAATAGGGGAGGCATTCATTTGTCCTTTGGCCTGATTTTCTATCTCCTCCATGCTCCTCTCTTCATCTCTCCCCGTCCAAGTGATTACAGCACACTTAAATGCCTAATTGGCTTTACTCCTTATTAGCAATACAATTATACGGGCCTTGGGATTCTCATGTGTGCAGCCATCTGTAGAGAAGAGACACCATTCAGATCTATCCATAATTCAAACCATAGTTATTCTTCCACTGGCAAGCTCGGCCCTTTGTGAGTGTTGTATGGTTCTTATCCTGGCCTGCACACCCCTCTCTTTGCTGTCTTTTGATCATTACCTCACCTTTGTCCTGGATTAATAGAAACCTCACAGATAACACAAACCATTATAATTCATTAATTGATGGTGTGTATCTGGGGGTAAATTTAGGTGGAACTCAAACTGTCTTTTTTGAAGGATAGAAAAAAAACGATTAAAAATTTTTAAAGACTTGTTGCATCACATCATATGTACAGTAGTTTAACTACATTTTCTTTGTCTCACAGTGAGGTAATAGAAATAATGTGTGTACAATGGTGAATAGCGTGGGAGCACACTTATTAAAGTGTATGTAAGTTCACCTACAGAAACATATGGCCCGCGGGCCAGAACCTTCCCACCAATGAGTTCAATCTGGCTCACTGGATGACGACCAGACCAGACCAGACCAGACTAGACCAGAATACATCATAATCTGTATCAGACCTCTATCTTAAAACAATATTGGTGGAACCCTGTTGCTAAGGCACTGCCAAAACCTTTGTTTTTTAAAAGGTTTGTAAGGTAGAGGAGAACTTAAGCTTCTCACTAACTAGCTTCCACTTCAGTTGGTGTTGTGTTGTTATGCCAACATTACACAGAAGTGTAAATGGAAAAAACAAAAACAAAACATTATTGTTAATTAGTTTTAAATATGTAAATGTTTTGTGCATTTGTAGATCCACCGTGATTTTATGCACATGTAATGACAGTAGACTGTCTTAAGACATCTCGTCTTGTCCTGTTCATCAACCGTTTTTTAATTGATGGTTCATTAATTATGAATGTCTTCAGAATGCGCTTTTGCTTCTTTACACTGAACAAAACTTGTTGTTTGTTGGAGTTGTTGTTATTTATAGTAGTGCTGTGTGTTGACAACAATCTGGCAATACGATATATATCATGATACAGGGGCTACAGTTCAATATTTTGAAATACCGTAAACAAGGTGATATTTAGTTTTTTATTATAAAATTATTTAAATAATCATAGCAGAAAGAACACACCACCGTATGCATAAAATCTGAGTTAAAAGGTTTAAATATTTTTTGCAGCCAACACTGCTATCTAATGGTTGGGGGTTTAAAAACAACACAAAATTAACAACTGCCACAAATCTTTGCGCGCATCACAATATCACAATACAGTGTTTTTGAGAATCGATACAGTATCATAAAACACAATATTGTGATACTCAAACCTACACTTATTTTGTTAGACTCCTACTTTATCAGTTATTATCCAGTGGTTTTGCTGGTCTGGCTCACTTGAGATCAAACGTATTTGGCCCGTGAACTAAGACGACCTACTCAGTGTACATAGTGTAACAACAAGAGGCCCTCACTTCTCTCTATAGTATTTTTTATTAGTTTTTTTCTTCTTCATCCTATTTGTTTAACAGTATAATTTCCCAACTAAATGTTTATTAAAAACATGAAAAAAAAATTAAAAACTATAATCTCAGCAACATCACTTCCGTCCCTCCTACGAGGAGGTACAGCTGTCACCTTGACAGTAAGAAGTTCATGTGATCTGAGGGAGCTTGCTGAACTTGTGATGGATGGATTAACTCAGGCAGGTATATTAGAGCACACCGTCGCAGAGCTTCATTATCTGCGGCCATATCTGTGCACCGAGGAACCCGTCTGTCTGCCTGGGGTCTTCCTCCGCTGTAATAAGACAGCTCTGATAGTATCTAATGACAAGGCAGACACCCCGGTTCCTGATGCCATTATCAAAAGTGGCCTCATCAATCAGACGGCAGCGTGACAGGGGATGTGTGTGTGATGACAGGAGAGATCAGTGATGAGAGGCTGGAGTAGAGGAGATGGGTGGGATGATGGGATGATGGGTGGACTGAGGGGCAGGCAGGAAGAGGCGGGGAGTATGTGGCCGTAATGAGGTGGCCCACCTTTTAGTCCTGGTGACCCAGTAAGAGATGGTCTCATTGGGGGGGTGTGGCAGAAAGCAGAACAACCCCCTCAGTCAGTTTATATATTGTCTGATAAATCACTCCTCACTCCTCATTTGTATTATCTCTCATCACCAAGACTTTTTAAAAAAGTCAAATCAAGTTGATTTTTATTTATATAGCCCGACATCCTCTTTCCTTTAGATCCTTGTTTCTGAGTAAGAAAATCTCTCCTCCAAAAAACCCTCGCTGCAAAAATAAACTATTTGTTAAAAAATAAGTTAAAAAACAGTTCATGTATGCGCTGCTTTAAAATTTTAAGTTGACTGAATTTGAAAAGACAAGTTAATACAGTTACAAGGTCATTTTGTAATAATTCCAAACAAATAAACTTTTCAAGTCAAATAAATTTGATACTAATTCAGTTTTACTTGTTCAACATGTTCAATAAGCTGAAGATGTTAAGTTGAACCAACTACTCTTCAGTCACACTGACGAACGCTACAAACAAATGTGATTTTCTTTCGCATTTTCTCGATTCGAAAAATCATTTCTTCATTTGAGACAAAGAAATCGAGTTTATTAAAAGCTGTAAGTAAGATGGTAGGGACTGAATTCAGTTTTAACCATCGTGGCGTACAGTGTTTTCATTATTGTGAAAATATTTGTAAGTTCTTAATGGTGTCTGATTCTAAATACTAGAAATTTTAGGTTTAGTTAACTTCAGTGTACAGTATACACATATATTTATTTTGTTTGGTTTTTTTTTAAACAGAAAAATATGGAAAAAACTCAAGGATCCCCTGCCCAGAATGAAGAGACAATAGATGTGCAATAGATGTCACGTGTACAGAACAACAAAATCATATTAAATAGAGATATTGATGAAACGTTTCTGATACATGAAATTCTAACATACATGTAGAAGAATGTGGATTGAGGAGGACTTTGAACAACTTCAGGTATTGTCAGTGGGACCTGAGTCATACGAGGCCTCAAACATGAAGACCTGGAAGAGGACAGACCACAAAATCACAATAACAAAACAGTTCTGCATTGTCATGTTCTCAACTTAACTGACAGTCATTTCATAACAGTTCACAATGTCCATTTTTACACAACAGGTGTCGTTTTGTTTTATGAAATCAAGGGTAGCGTTGAGAAACAGGCGTTAGTAAAATCGTGCATGCATGATTTGTTCGATTGAATTGCATAACTCCATAATCCTGTATTCTTTCAGTTTAAAGCATATTGCATCCTAACTCAAAGGCACACTTGTGTTGCTCAAGCACAGGAAATTTCCAACATGCTGAATGAACTCTCAAGCACTGTGGAGGAAGGGGCTGAGTTTACGCTCACGCGGATTAACATGTTTGGAAATTCTAACTCTCTCCATCTGACATCTTTGTGTGAGAAGAAAAGCAGAGAAACCTTTGACAACGACATTTTTCACATGATCAGGGCCCGATGAAAAAGTGCCTTTGAAAGGCAGTGAAGCCCAGGAAAATTGTTTGTTGACCACACAACAACCATCGTATTGCGGCTGTCAGGCCTGCGTGGCAAGAGGAATTCCTTTGGGAAACAGATTAATAGTTCATTTTCATGGCACTGAGAATGAGACAGAGAAGGGAAACAGAGAGGAAGCGATAAGTGAAGAAAAACAAAAAATAGACTTTTTTGAAATTTACTTCTTTTTGGTGTGATTTATGAATATTGTTTTCCTGTTTTTCAATTAAAAATTGTAATAAATTATTTTAAAAAATCATGTTCATTGTATAGCCATATGCAAATGCTTTGCTTTCAGATAAACACTCGTCTGCATTTCCACAGGGGTTGCTTCGAATAGAGGTTTTGTTTTTCCAACTTGACTACAATGTCATCCGGAATGCGTTCTCAGCGACAAGGAAGTTTAGGAGGACTGCCGCCCCATCCTCGCTTTCCCATAATCTCCTGTTTTATTTTATCAGGGAATTGCTGCAGAAACAATGGTCTTCCTTTTCAGAAATGTTTTGCATGCCTTTGCTGAATATATCTGAATTAGCATGGAAATAAAAACACGTTTATGCCGGCACCAGAATGACCCATGAGAATTTAGAGTTTGGAGTCAACAGGTCATTGTCTTTCTCTGAATTCATCAACCTGTGGAAAAATAAAGGACAACAATGTTAGGTTACTATGTGAAAAATACGCTGTTTATGTAATGTATGAAAAAAATTAATGAAAAAGACATCTACATCCATGAACTCAATGGGATGGGTGCTGGATCACAAAAAAAAAAAAAAAAACCTGAATAGAGAAAGAGAGATCCCCATATCAAAAAGCTCCTGTTTAAAGTATTTATTTATTTCTTATTTCAAATACTTTATACAGGAGCTATAATCTAATAGATCTACTATAAAAACACAACCACTACTTCTACAATACTGGATTTTCAGGCCCAATATTAGGCAGGAAAAAAACACCTGATATCGGTAGATCAGTCAGTATTCTTTATAAAATATAAAATCACATCAGGGACCTGAAATAACGATAAATTGAAAAGCGCAAATAGAACAATTGAATTAAGAAAAAGGGTCAAATATACATAAAATGCTGCCTATAAAACAAAAAAAAAACCAAAAAAAATTACAAACACTCTGCATTATGTTGTATGTGAGAAAAATACCACATACCACAACATATATGCCAATATTGATATAGACCAGTATAGTTGTGTTAGCCCAATATCAGGCCAATAATTTTGGCTGACTGATACTGATCTGTCCGACTGTAACAAAAAAAAAGGGCACCTCCACTTATTAATTACAGTTGAAAAAAATATTTAAAGTATACTGGAGAATGATAGTCCTCTCTTAACAGAATGATAGTATTTGCATCAACTTTACTCTGTCTATTTGATAAATATTTAATGAGGAATTAGATAATTGTTTGTTTTCTTTAATCTGAAATGGATTTGCAGCATTTAGGTATAGCACCAAATAATTTGTTGATAATCTGTGTGGCTGTGAAAGGGCAGCGACAGCACATTCTTTTACAGGTTGTGCTAAGTATTCATTTGCAACGAGAACATTAGTCCTTATTTGTTGCCTGTGTCACACTTTATAGCCTTGGGAACACGCTCAACAAACACTAACAAATCACTTTCCTGGGCCACCGTAGGTAACCCTACGGTAAGTAGCGCAAACTTTTGTCTTTTCCCAAAGTTTTCACCTCAGTAATTGTTCTAAGTGCAGGTATCAATCAGAGCCCTTGCCATTTACAGTACATTATCTCCTACATTAGCTCTGTTGAATTATGTGAGTGCAGGTGGAGACACTGTAAACACCAGCTCTGCAAGAGAGTGTGCTGAAGAGTAGGCGTGCATGCATGTGCATACACCTTGTTAGCTTGTATCTATGCACGCCCATAGCTTTAGAGCCAGACAGAGGTTTGCTCCTCAATAGATCAAGGCCTCACTAATGGCATATGATGCTGCGGCGGCCTCAAAATGAGCCATGTAAAAGAGTGACATTATCGATCGTGCCCGGTGAGTCGTGTGGCCTCCAAACACCTGTGATTTTAATGGCACGCTTACTTTTTCATGGTTGTGGGAATAAATCACGACGTGGCTGTGCTGTGCTGGATCAGGGGGCCCCAGCAGTGTGGCAGAGCGCTCCATCACTTTTTATATTGTGTTAATAATGTCAGATGTATGTGGGGGAGAGCGGGCCCTGCACGCATTCATCACAGGCTCGGAGGTATACAGGGAGAGGACCGGACAGGGTGTCGGGCCGGGAGACAGACGCCTCCATTGAGCTTTCTGTCATTCCTGCACAGACTCAGACAGAGACTGTGGAGGATCTATATAATCTCCGTGCGACACAGCATACAATCTGTCTGCTCCACTGCTCTCAATAGCACTAAATTTGAGCCCAGCAAACATTCGTCAAGACATATGCTTTTATTCTTGCCATCAGAGAGGTTAATGGGATTAATTCACAATTTCAATCACTCTGAAATGTAGTTATAAATAATTCATAGTCTCAATGGAGAGCAAGACTTTAGTTCATTAATTCTTTGAAATTATTTTCACTCAGTTTCTGTCTGATAAATGATGTGCACAAGAAAAACATATTGAAATGTGCAGACAAAAAAAATTAAACTGCTGTCATTTTGGTGTCTTTGAGCAGAGGCCAACCACTTCTGCTCCTCTCACTGTTTAATGCTCTGTTGAAGAAGACAGAGCAGATCATCTTAGGATACACCTTCTGCCAGAGCTATTCCAGCACACCTTCCAGGAAAATCTGACTTAATCTGGTCAGCGTTACCAAGAAGAATTTACTTATGCATTCATCCTGTTGACATGTCCCCTGACTGGAGCTGCAACATGGACAAGTGCAATACCCAAATTGCAAAATCTTGATCTCTAGATGTAAGAAAACAGGATTGTTTGGTACAGACCCCAACAAATATCACATCATCATGATTTTTCAGTAAAAATGAAAATTGTGATGCAAAAATGATAATTCCTACCAATCACATTGCAATTTCAGTCAAAATAATCACAATATGACTTTTTTTTTACCATATTGTGCAGCCTGAAACCTGACTCAAAAAAATCAAACTAATTCTCATTAATACACATAATTTTACATATATGAGAGACATGTTTTATTTTTGCCTCTTATTCTCAAAAGGGGAAAATGCGATTTCTTTCAACTACTGTACTCCCTAATCTCCGAGCCTTTCCGCTCCTCAATGAGGGCTTTCTTCAAAAACAATGTAAATCATCGTAGGTGAACAACAGGTAGTGAGCAAGCAGCACTGTACAATTATTACAACCTCTCTGAGCGATAACATGTAATCCACAAGCACCCATCCCTGCAGGCACTTAAAGACTTTGACCCCTTGCACTCCCTTGCAATGTGGTTAATGCAGATTACAATGGTCTGACTACTGAGAGCCCTCCTCACAGCTGCTCCCACCTCTCCCGGTCCGCACGGCTGTAATTTAGCAGGCTGGGACACTAGCCTCCCCCGCCCCCGCGAGCTTTGAAGCAAAGTCAATAGAAATTGGACAGAAACTTTGTTACGAAGAAATAAAAATAATAATTAAGAAAAATGCCAGCCCTTTAGGGCCATGTGTCTCGTGTGGGGTGAGATGGAGAGGACAGGAGTGAGAGTGCAGTGAGTGGAATCAAACGGGCAGCTCACTTTGTCAGACAGGAGTTGGCACCTTCACACTTCCGTCTCTCGCGCTGCCAGTGGCCTCATTTGAGCTTAAGCAGGATCAACTTCCATAACAACATGGAAGTTAACCACATGGCATGTCACAGTTTATGATTGCACTAAACTGGTGTTTAAGTTCTTGAACCAGACTTAAATCGATCCAAAGCCTGGCAGTTACAGTTACTTTTCATCAGTAAATGACTCTTTTTGGTACCTTTTGTAGAGTTAGTAGAGGAGCAGAATAGCAGCAAAAGGTTATTTTGGACACTCTCCAAGCCACGGGATTTATTATGCCTTGTCAGTGAATTGCTCTCTGTATTGAATATATTCGCTCTAAACTAATTGACCAGTATGGTGAGAGGCGCTGAATTAGGCAAATGGGCCCAGGATGTGAAGTTGGACTTGATTTATTACTTTGAATGCAACTCAAATCAATGGCTCAGCTCCCCAAAACCATTGCATTTCCCAGCTGAAATCATTGTTATGCTTAAGAAAAGAGAGATTATGCGGGCTTAATGAGTTTCAGTGGTTGAATGTGTTTGCGCGCCATTCAGGGGCGAAATCATATTTAATGGCTGACACTCAGTTCATGGCAGGTCCTCCTTTTTCTCAGTGGCAGGTCACCTTCGTCACCGGGAAGGCCCTTTCAGAGGGGAGGGCCAAAGATAGGGTCCTACATTCATGAAAAGAGGAGCACAAACGCCGCGCATGAGAAATGAAATGGGAGAAAAGCAGTTGATTTGCACACAGCGCTGCAGCTCAGCTTAGGCTTGGCTATAGGCCTCAGCCTGCTGACCTCACTGTGCCAGACTGGGACCTCACTTGCTTTTAGGAGACGCTTTTGTTTCTGCTGCTCGAGAAGAGCACTAATTTCATTTCAGTCTCGACAGAGCAGTTGCCTTGGCTTCTAGGTGAAAAATGTTGCAGATCGCTAATAAATTAAGATGTTCTCTTTCTTCTGTCTCAGAGCTGTTTGTCCCAATGTCCCATACTAAGCCCACAGTTATATTTTCACAACTGAAATCGCATTCATTTGCAAATCAACCCCTTACAATTAATTCCCTGAGACTGAAATTCTTAGAGGCTGATCAAGAAACTAAAGGACAGCCATAATTTGGCTTTGGCCTGACAGCATTGCCCTAAATTCTTGTTTTCACCAAAGTTCTCTCTGTTTTATGCATGCACAGGTTTTTTTTAAAGGCGCTGCTCACAGTAACCAGCTCTGTCCTTGTGACCCAAACAATGTGTAAAGTACCTATGCAAGGCAAGGCATTGTTTAGATATTTTAGTATTAAACCTTAGTTACCTTGATTTCAATACTGGATACTGAACAATGCTTTTTTGATACCCATTTTATAAAATCCATTTTAAGAAAGAGAAAAATATTTTAAATTATTTTTATATTTTGACTATACAAAAATATAAATAACTGTCAAAACCTCTTAGGTATTGAAGTTTGGTATTGAATGACAAGGCATTTTTCAATTTCAGTACTATTGAAGTACCCAGCCTGATAAATACTGATGTTTGTGAATTACAATGACATGAAATGTATGGGATTTCCTTGGCTGATTGGTTATGATTTAGCGAGAATGTCAGGACAGTTAGCCTTGGTTGTTGTTGCACAAACATACATTTCCATACACTAATCAATGCAACTGCTGTATTATGACCCCTTGTCAATAGTAATATGCTCTTATTAGGAACAATGCATTACCATGACCAGTTATGAGATTAACAGTCATTGGCTTACAAATGAAAAAAGGCCATCCCAGCTTATTCCAGTTTAATAAGCACTGAATCCACTTTATTGATTATTCACTGCTAATATGCAGTAGCTAAAATCAATAAGCAGCCCAGCTCTCATTTCAATATAAATCCAATTATTGCTATTGCTAAAGCTGAAGAAATTAGTGAGGAAATGGATTGCCATGCAATTTTCATTTGCCCATGTATAATGGCCTCAATACTAGTCTTTGTTTAGTATATTCATAACATGTTGGGAGCAGTTATTGTCTTATTTTCACAAGGCTTTACACATTCTCCACACTGAGGTCAAACATTGTGTTGATATTTTGATTTACAGCTTAAAAAAAGTTGAACTTATGTTTATTTATTCCCTTGTTTGGTGCATGTAATTAGCTGATTTAGTGGAATCTAACTATGAATAAACTGTCTTTGATTTAATGACTCCATATGGAGTAATTTGTGGGGCGCTCTGACAGAATCTGACAGAGACTGACATAAAGCGAGTAGAAATATGCTTCTACATTCCTCTGTAGACTTCTATGAAATCCCCCTTAAGTCCCTCTAATCACCTGGTTACACATAAGGCTGTTTGGTTTTTCAAATCATCTCTAGTTAGACAGAGAAGTGAGGGAGACAGAGAGAGACATCATTACTCTGTAATAAAGCATCCATATGGTGTAAATGTTGAGCTGGTGCAAATCCCTGCAGCTTAGCTGCAGAGCACCCTGGCAGGGAAGGTCAGGAGTAAATGCGTCTGACTTAAGCATATGTTTCTTTTTCTGCCATTTATATTTCTGGGCTGATGGCACGGATGGGAGATGAAAGGTACAGTGGGTGGTAGGAGGAATATATAGAAAGACCATAACCCCATGCTTTATGTTAGGATTCAGTTGACAATATGTATAAATGTTACATCATTATTAATGCTGTACATTTCTGGTGGCAATGTAATCATTTTTAGTGGTGTAGTAGTTGAATGAATAGTAGTCAGAGTTTATAATGCATTTTAATTTATTTATATATTTTGAGTGGGCAGAGTTTAACAGCTCCATGGCAGTAATAAAGTGGAAGTTAAGGGCCTAACCCTTGGGCACATTCTGACAAAGGTTTGTAAAAAATAATTGGTTTTGATGCAGTTATATTAATGTTTCCGCCCCCCCTAGAATAAAACCAATCTCTAAATCGTCAGAGCATATAACTTACATTTAAAAATCATCTGCTTAATTCTAGAATTAAAGGACCAGTGTGTAGGATTTAGTGGCATCTAGTGATGAGCTTGCAGATTGCAAACGCCTCATCTCACTCTCCCCTTCTGAGTTAGTAGGACAACGTAAGTTAACCATGAAATGAAAAAAGGTTGTATAGAGCCCGTGTTGGTTTGTCTGTTCTGGGCTACTGTAGAAACGTGCTGGTGCAGCGTAATGGCCTCCGTGGAAGACAACCCACACCCTTTGTGGTTAACATCAAATTCTAAGGTAACAAAAATACAATAATTCCTATTTTCAAATGATTATACGCTAATAAAAACATTTTTATATTCATTTGTTTTTGCCATGTACTGCCAATAAATCCCTATAAACCTTACACACTGGACCTTTAAATTAAATTGATTCAATAGTCCTTTTACATGCTGTTTGTCCCTTTATACAGAATAATAATTTATTACATGGCTATTATTAAGTCTTATTAATCTTATTGAAATTGCTTATAATGCATTGCTGCTTTCACTTTAGATGTGTTTACCCGGTAGATTAGTGAACACCTTCATATATTTTTTAAGGACCAACAAGAATGTGCAGTATACCACCTACTCCTATCAAATCACAACAAAATCACAAAATGTGCAAAATCACATCACCCCTTAAATTCACTCTGCATTCTGACTGAGCACATGATGCCATGCAACACCCAGTTATACACTGATACCAAGCTTTGATGGAGCATTTTGAGTCTGTTACAACCTCAGTATGTTTAAACAAAGTGCCTGTCATCTAATCATCATCTAACAGCTTCAGAAACCAGCTTCTCAATATCAGAATCAAGGTAGAGCTGCATCCAATAATTTTGCTTTATGAAACTTACAGTGTGATCCACCAAATGTATGTAGAGGTACGGAAGATGAGTTAGGAGTTTGAACCTCTCTCTCCAGCTGTCTTTTTTCCATTTCTCATATAGCTACTTTTGTCACTTTTTGTTTTGTACAACTGAGCACTATGATTGTTCAGATGCTGATACTGGAAATCTGTTCCAATACAGCCTAAAATGCTGGATTGGGTATCTGCAAGTCAATACACTGATCCAATATTACACATTTTAATGGTCAAAAATGGGACCCTACTACTCAGCAACGTCCCGTAATATGCCAAATATTTTAAACCTAAACCAGGCTATACAACAGTACCAATCATATTAATTGTATACAGCTGTTAGAAAATGTATCAAAACACAAAATTGAGGCATCGGAATTGTTATTGGGACAGAAAAACTGGTATTGGAACATATACACACTGAGCGCAACATCCTAAATGGCTTTAAGTGTGCACCATACTTTCCATTTGTGTGTTTCATCTTGACAAGATTACAAAATACACAAAGACAAAATTCTTGTCAATAAAACTATGAGGGAAGCCTGTTTTTTTCTGGACTGGTATTAATTAACACTTTGACCATTAGTGAGACTTTTAGTATTGTTCTCTCAACTTTATGTCACTTTATAGTGTAATGGCAACATGTAGTATATTGGTTAATGAGGGGTTGATAACATACTATTAATGACGTCTTTCTTCATTGTTAAGTGATATGTGCCTGTTTGGAGGACTGGGACATTCAGACACAGAGTTGGGTGGGTCGGGGGAACAACATAATGTAGTCCTCACCACTAACCCCATTTATCATTCACACACACAGAGCACACACATACACACTCAGTCAGATATAGGCCTAGGCAATCTGTCCTTAATCATACGCTCTGTGTGCACAATGTAGTCTACAGTCAGGTCTTCAGCTAATGATACCTTTCCTCCATGAAGTCCATCACTCAAAGTGACTGGGTGTATGACCACAGCCCTGAGCAACTTCCTCTGTACCTATTGATTAAATAATCATTTGGAAAACTTAAAAATAATATTGATATTTCAACAATGAACTACAGTTTGGTAGTTGGTACACAGGCTTTAAAAGTGTTATGAAGGCATGAGATCCTCTCCGAACTTTAGCTGAAACTGACCTGTTTTTGACCCCACATTAACAATGTCTAATATGCATTCGACTCGTTTGAGAACAGCAATTTAATCACCAAGACTGTTAAACCCAGAGATTGAGTAAAAAAAGAGCAAAACAGGAATGCTGTACTTTCTCCCCATCCCCCAGTCTGAAGTCTTGTACTTTGCCAAACCCTTTTAAAGTAGACAGTAGTCACCCTGGTCCTGAAGGCTCTGCCCCTAATTACAGAGCAGCTGTAATTACAGAACCTGGATGGAGAGAGAGAGAAAGAGAGGAAAACCTAAATCCAGCCGTTGTAAATTTAGATGACTGCCTTCTGATGATACCTGTTTTTTCAGCATTGAGAGGTGCAAATAATCCCATCAAAGTGAACAATGGCTACACACCTGCCTCCTACACTTCTGTCCAATTACACGCAGCTAAACATTAGGTCTGCCTGCCTCCTCGCTCTCGACATTGACCTTACATTATCTGCACACTTAAGGCACTTCAAATTATGAGGTTCTGTAACTACACTGCTCCTAATGAGAAGTGCTAAGATAGACCCACAAAATTCAGCTATGGCTGCTGTTTTTGGACTCTAGTGCGTGACAAAATTTACGTAATGGACCACAATACAATGGATGTAACATATTGATAATGTCACCTCTAGCCATGTCATTTTCTGTTCTAAAAATCATGTACAAGACAAAGTTTATCACAGGATAAATGTACTGCATCGATTTTATTTTATTATTTTGGCTATAGTAAAGGTTTGTTTTTAAAGAAACAGATGAATGAGCAGGAACTGTTGCTTTTCAAACTGTGTCATTCCCAAGTGATGTGTAACAGGTGCAAGCCATAGTTTGACACACTTTATATTTTATGTAACAATATGTTTTTGTGTGCTGATGTAAATTATGTCTTTTATGGAGCTTTGTGCAGATTATTCAGAACTTAATCATCTTGCAAGTATCATCATCACAATTTGAAACCTGAAATTCTTTTCATTGTAATCTTACAATAAAATAACAGGCCCAACTTCGAACAAGTCATTAAAAGTTGTGAAATATAAAGTGGCCAGGTCGTATCAATCATCCATAAAGTCCTTGTGTCATATTATTCATAAGTTGGTCATTTGCATCCCACGGAGGAGTGTTTGTGTTAATGAGTTGACCTCAGGGGTCAGAGGTTAAGCTCTCTTCCAGTTGAGTTGTCAGCACAGCGGGGCCATTGTGTTTAGGAAGGCAGTTGGAGATAGAGTTGTGTGTGTGTGTGTGCACACGTGTGTGTTTGTGTGTGTGTCACAGAAAAAGAGACTTTTTTATGTGCATGTGTGCTTATATGTGTAAATATGCGTGAAAGTGTTTGTGTGTGTGTGTGTGTGCGTGCGTGCTCAGAGGTACGGGTCACCAGGACTAAATGTGCCACTTACAAAGATCCCTGAGGCCAGTGTGGCACCATCCACCCAGTCAAGTGTTTCTCAGATCTCCCACCACACCCACATCATTCTCACACAAAAACCCATGAATTGAAGTCTATTACACCTCAGTAACTTCTTCTTTTGGTCAGAAATGTTAAGGATAAAACATTCATCCATTCATTCTTAAAAAACTTGTCCTTGTGGCTCCAGCAAAGTGAAACATCGCTGGACACACTGAACACATTCATTTGCATTTTGCAATTTTAAATAGTCAAACAATCTACTGTTGTTGTTGTTTTTTTATTTCTGCCTACTTCCCTCTAAAGGAGCTTTATGTACAAGTTTAATTTAAAACATACAAAAATTAACTACAGTTACCAGAAGAATGTAAAGTAATAAGAGTTTTGAGGTTATGTCAAAGAGGTCTATGTATTGTGTTGCAGAGAAATCTACTTTACTTGGCATGCTAACCAGCTAGTCTAGCCCGTCCTGTCTTGTAATACCACTTTAAAGTTTAAAGCTATAATATAGATTTATGTATTAAAATGTCTAAAAACATTTTATCTTTGTAATATATTTCTGTTGAATCATGTACTTATATTATCCAAAATGTTTCCAACACTGTTCAAACCCAGAGAAATGTGTAATTCATTCAAGGTAACGTGTAGATAACCGCGAGTTGCTATAACTTCTGGGAAAACATGAGACACGTCAGATACATCAGAAACTGAAGAAGGAAGTTGGTGAAGGTGACTAAGTGCAACGTCAGTAAAAGTTTAATATTACCTTGTCCATGATTATGATTTATGCCTGGGCCATGTCAGATTTTGGCTGGTTGTTAATCAAAAAGACAATAGCTCCCATGATCCCATGCTTCTTTCCAATGTCATCAAACTACGTTTTTTTTAATCATTGTCTTAATGCGAGGGACTCCTAGAGGCAGAACTTGCATATTGTACAGTACATTTAAGTAAACACCTGTTAATGCTAACATTGGCTATTTAACAATGGCTTATAAATACAAATAATTCTTTAATGTTACTGGCAGTGTTAAAATGTTTGCTTAGTTTGTTGCTTGCTGAAAGGAAGAAAGACCTATGAGAGGGACCGTGCTTTCCCTGTTTCTTACAATAAGGGATGAGCACCTCAACTTTTTCAACTTACATATAGCTGCTTCTTACATATAGCTGCTATATTTCTACCTCTACTGTTTCTTGCAGGTGTAGCGTTCTCCCTCAGCCACTTTGGCAGAAGTCCAGCCATCACTCAGAGCTAATCCTGTTCAGACTTTGAGTATTTTAGTCAAATGCAAAAATTAAATTGGCTGTTGAGTTTTGAGATATTCCAGCTGGCTTGTGACTCAGATACTCAATTCCCGACACCCACTCACACACAGAGGTGCAGACACACACACACACACAGGTTTACAGAATGAGTTCTTTCACTTAAAGAGCAGAAATAACAACTCGTAATTTGACCGTTTTTTGTCTTCACTTCCCGTCAGCAGTGAAACAGCCATAAAACTTGTAAACGAGTTGTCCTCCTGCCCCCCCTGTGTGTGAGCGGTCTGGTTAGTAGCTCTTCGTCAAAAGCCACAACATTATTATTAGTCTATACTGAGACGGCAGTCATCTCTTACCCTGGGGTATACATTCGCTTGACATCTCTTTGTTGTTTTATCTCCAAAAGTTTCAGCGTCAGTGTCAATTTCCATAAAGGGTAAAACTAGAAATTAAAAAAACATCATCAGTCAATACAGTAAGATGCATGAATTTGTTTTAGCATGATAATTTTAATGTTTTTTGTGATACCAGTGACTTTCAAAAGCCTCCAGCAGCATCCCAAAAGGATCTAGTTTAATTTGTTTTGATATTGCCAGCCTTGGACCTATTTTATTGCATCTTATTGTTTATTTCCTTTTTTTTAAACTTAAACTGTATTTTATTCTTTTTTTTTTTTTACTGTGTCCAAGTGAAGCCCACTTTCCTGTGTGCAGCCCCCTGTCCCTCTGATCCATTACCCACAGGCCATTAGGACACGCTTAGAGTTTAGGTCTGTTTTTATTGAATGCTCTTTTACGCCTCTGCGTTTGAAGTGAGCGCCGCTCGGCTGTCATTTCCTGCTCTGAGCGCTTGCCGCTCACGACGTGTGTAATTAAGCACTGTGCCGAGCATCTCATAGAGTGGCCGGCCACACCACTGATGTTTAATACCCACAACCAGATACAACGCCTCATTGACAGTGCTATGGTTCACTGCCTGTACAATTACCCTGCAGGATATACTTCACATCACCTTCACAGGTACAAAGTGCATCTGCCCACTTTTCTTCATGTCAACCTCGTCTCAGTTTATTTATCAAAGGCTGCTGCAGATGCACATTTGACCATAAAGGACAAGTGTTGGATTGTCAAGTATTATGCTATCTGACAAAAAAGAGCTCCAAGTTCAGTGTTGTAATTATCTTTTTCAAAGTGTTTACGTGTGTGTTTGTGTGTGTGTATGTGGACGTGTGTGCACTTTATAGGTGCTGAAGGTTAAAGTATTTAGGCTGTGCAGATCCCATTGAACACAGATGTGTTAGATGTGCTCACACTCCTGCGATACCTTCTCCATTTCACAACAGAGAGGATGTTGATAGGCGGAACACAGTTAATATTGAGGGCAATCGTTACACAATCTGCCCGATTACAAAAGAAAAAGTTCAAAAAAGGAAAATAAAACGTGACCTGTCTCTTCCTTTCTCTGGTTGTGATTAATGAAAGACTTGATGGTCTCTCTGGCACATTAATTTCATAGCTCTATGAATTTACTGCCGAGGCCTCGGGCTGAAAGAGACTTTTCAAACAAAGGTCAAAGTAGAGGACTTAAGTAGGTCTGGGTTGTGTGTCACAGCTGGAAATAAGGTCCTGGGATTTTTAGTACTTTATGGGCCCGTTGTGGGGCTGATAATGTGCATTGTGGGAGAATATTCCACTGAGGAAGAAGTTAAAGATGAAGGGACAAGTTAAGGGGGCTTGGCCTTCATGTAAAGGGCTTTAATGATAGAGCAAATTTTTCTCACAATATTACAGACAGGAGACATAATATATCATCAAAATAAAGAAGTAATCACAGTGGATTGAAGCATATGTTACTGCAAAAGGTTTGTTGTATCATAAATGGCACATAAATGTATCAAGTGTGTATATTTGCTTTTTGTTGCACACAAAAACCAAAAACCTATAAACTCACACCCGCCCACATTGATAGAAACAAGGCCATAGTGTTTCATAGGTTTAACAGTGTATTGTTTCTGTGTCAGCCAGAAGCCAGTGTGTGTAACTGTTTCTGTCATGGCTGACAATTTGATAGTTTTTCACACTTTGGTTTGCCAAGGCTTCCCATTTTTCTCCACTCCCCATTTCCGCACTAAAGCCAACTGAGGTTTACAAATATTGAGCCTTAATCCTTGGGCCTCAGACAGCAGGGCCTGCTGTGTGGTGCTCAACAAATGACTGAGTGTTCATGAGTGAAATTAGTTCAGGGAGGCCTCTGTTTCCTCTCTATGTTGATATAGGGGCAAATAAAAAACTGCGTAAATGTGGAGCCCCAGTTTGTGAGTACCCCAGTGAGTTGAACAGCCACTGATATAAAGCTCAAGCCTCAGTGTGTTTTCAGAATGAGTTTTACATTTCTTTTATATACTTCATAAGGGCCTGTTATGATTGAATGGGTGCCATGTGTCAATATCTGGATGGAGTAAAAGAACCTGTACAGTCAGGAAAAATGAAAGACAAAAACTCTCTCCTGACTAACTATGTTCTTTGAGCACAGCGCCCCTAATTTGCTCTGTTATAGCTGTTAGCTGAGGGCTGTGATTATACTGAGGGGCTCTCAGTTATGGACCAAAATTGTAATCCTGAGGATTCACGATTTTATGAGGAGATCATGCGATAAGTCATGTGTGTGTGTGTGTGTGTGAGATCAACAGGGCTAGAGCTCGTCTGCAGCTAATCTCACATACTACTGGACCCATCAGCCTATATTTTGTGCACATTAATGATTGTATGCTCAAGGGCCTCTCATGGTTGTGGGAATTAAACATCTTTGAAGAGCCTCTTTTGTTGACTGGGGACCACAAGTCGTCAACAACTGCTAGGCTAAAAACAATGCTCACCTTTGGCCTGACCACATTTTGGCCTGTGTCATGGCTCAAAAGTGATGTCCATTTAAATTGTTTAAATTATATTTATATTTTTATTATATTTAAAAAGTTTCTTCAAAAATGTAGATAGCTATATCTACTGCATTGCCATAAAGCTGCCCGGTTGCTTGTGATGTTCTAAAAATATAAGAATAGTTAAACTGAGAGAGCTGGACAGTTTATTGTTTCTTTATTAAGTTTATACGGTTTGGTGAACCCAGGGTGCTTGGTTTATCATTTCATTGTTCCTTGCATCTTAAGGAAAACAGATACTATACTATATAAAAACACTTCATTAAAAACTTTGCTTACAATTATTATTAACTGACTTATTCCAAAAAACATGATTCAAAATATTGCACATTTCTGCTGGTTGCATCTGGCAGTTGTGGTGACGTAGTCTGTGCAGAGATCTACACTCTACTGAGTGACCTCTTCTAGTTTGATTTACAATTAATTCTCTTGCAGAACTACATCACATTTTTCCATCATCAACAAATGAATGGATTACACTCTATAGGTCCTAAATATAAAATAACAACTGCGCATTGCATGTGCAGAATGGTGTACTGTACATCAAAGTAGCCATTAAACTCATTTGTGACATAATAAGGTTATTGTCATTTTATTGTTTTCATAGATTTTCTGGATTGTTAGGAGCAGGTTGTGTATACATGAAAAAAACATCAAATTCATGTATTTAAGTATTGTGTTAAGTAAAAAGTATAGCTGCCATGAACCTTCACAGCAGTTGTGTCCTGGCTTCTGATAATGTGAACTCTGTTGCAAGAGGCAATAACCAGATGTATTTTACCCACAATGACCATACAGAACCCATGGGAACAAAATAGTGCTGCACTGTGTTTTTAATTTTATTTTAAGCCAATATAAGAACATTATGTACTGATTTAAGAGCATTTACCACATATACTGTATCTGACACAGTAATACAGACTACCACCTTTACACAGGGCTTCAACAGATGTTTCTGAGATACACGCTTCCTCTCTTGCACTCCCCCGTGTGAGGCCATCTGTGGATTTTTTGTTTTGTTTTGGTTTTTTTTCTGTTATTTGTTTGATTTCAGGCATGGGATTCATGGCAAGGTTGCACACAGGAGGGGGAGTTATGATGTTTTTCGTCTTCTGATACTGTATGTCCTGAACAAAGTGTGCTCCAAAAAATAAATATTAATCTATGTGCAGACTTTGTTCCCAGCCGGGTGCTCTGTGTATATGTGTCTGTGTGTTCTGGTGCGCAGTGTGTTTCTGTTTCTGGATCAGGCCCAGCTCCAGCCCCATTATCTCTCTGTGTCTTTGTATGTGCTGATTTATTTCAACAGTTCTCTTTTGGCCAAGCGCTGGGTGCCTCCTCTTTGTCAGCTCCTGTGTGAACGCAGAAGCCTTTGACCACCTTTGACAGTGTGAATATTTTAGCTCCTTTTAATATGCAGCCTGAACTTTTATGTAAAGATGAGGAGTGGGGGGGAGGGAGGGGGATGTGATGGGAGGGACGAGAGGGGGAGGGTTTGGGGGATGAGGGGATGAGGGGGTGAGGGGTGTTGTGAGTAAATGTTCCTGGAATCTGACATTGATGGTATCAAGCAGCAGAGTGACAAAAAACTGCCTGAAAAAAAAAATGACTTGCCTTCAGATTTGACAGAATTCACAATGAGGCAAAACTTTATCCCTTTCATGTTTTTTCTTGGTATTTGTAACAAATTCCTGCAGTGGTACACGCAGACCTGTTGACTGTACATTCTCTTCTCTGGTTGCAACAACACAGAGTTTCCCAGAGCTAGCAGGTGCTCTGGTATTCTTTTGATGCCAAATGGTCAGGACTTTAATTTTGTTTGTGTCCTGTTATTGAATTTTCACCAAGTTAAAATTGAAATGGAACTTAAATATTATTCTAATGTGATGAGGGATTAGTTTGTGTTGTTAACACTGAGACAAGGATACAGTGAGCAGAACTTATGTACAGTATTATAGGCTAATTTGTTATGGTTTTTTTTGATAAATGATAAAGCTTTGCTGGACATTCTGCTCAGCCTAGTTTTTGGTAGTGTTTTTTTTTTTTTTTTGCTTCAGTAACTTATTTTGTGTTCGCTCCATATGTATTTATTCAACATGTTACTGGAAATGGAAATAATTTCCCAGAATCGTACATTTATCTGTTCTCATGCACATTATTCAAATAAAAACAACAAAAAAAATCCTGATGGTGTCTTTTCAGAGCTTTGACCTCATAAATACACATACATGGCACCCCTCAGCAAGGAATCAAAGTTCAGCATTTGGGTCTTTTGATTTCTAGGAAGCAGCAGTTGGACCGCTCATCTAGCCTGTCGCTGAGCGGCCGTTTGGGGCCAACAGCAGCACTCATCTCCTCAGTTATTATTCTGACAGTGTTTGCTCAGCCTTGCTGACATATGTTTCACAACTTGAGACAGTTCTGTTTTAATCTGCCCACCACTTTAAGATGTGGACACAGTCACTGGTTGGATTTATTAATCCAGCTGGTGTTTTTTGATGAGAGCCCGCCCCCCCCTCCCCCTCCTCCTTCATTGTCCTCTCCTCATTCCCCCCTCCTGTGCCCTTCCATCCATAGTGTTGACGTTACCATCAAACCTGTGGCTGCCATTAACCATACGGGCTGGCAGTAGAAATCAAAGCCATATCCGTGATGTTGTTTGCACAGTGCCTGATGCCGTGAGCTGCAGGTGACCAGCTCAGTGTAGGTGTTTGAATGTACAAAGAGGACTGATGTCATTCATTACAAACAGGACAAAGATGAGACAGATTTGTTTTAAAGCAGCAATAAATAAGTATCACTTGTGCAACAACAAATAAGTACTGCAGCCCTAGTGGAGCTATAGACAAGTTGAAGCTATAGAAGCTATAGATGGTATATTAAATAGGCTGAAAATCTATTAAATAGGGGTGCCACAGTTTCAAATATTAAATTGAAAATTGATCATAGTGAGTGAAATCAAGTCAAAGTCAAAGGTAGAATTACAATTTTTCCAGCGTTTTGTCTCTCCAGCCCTGCATACTTGCAGCACCTGGAGCATGTCTGAAGAAAAAGACCACACTTTAAAGATGCCACACTATAGCTTACCAGCCATTATATCATTCATTATATCAAACAGCTTAAAAGCGAGGACAAATTCTGCACTGTTAGTTGATCTGCTGTTTATAATTGTCATTTATCTGCCAATGTAAAGCTGAACCCGTTATTCCAAAAACAAAAGCCCACTGGTTTGAAAATAAACAGTCTGCCTTACTGCCTGCCAGACTAGGTTAACATATTGCTCAATTTAGCTGTTATGAACATCTCCTTCTAAAAGATTATAAATGATTTCGTACAATTCATAAACAGACACTTACTTATTTTGCCAACATTCAGCATTAATTTTAATGCTAATTAATGTGAAATGGGCAAACTAAAACAGTTACTCCTGTCTGAAGTAGAAATGTCAAAGGAAGATGCCGCTGCTTTAGCATTGTCGTCAGAGGAGCTAGTATTTCAGGTTAGCATGTTTCCTTAATCTCTGATGACATATTATGGTCATTTTATGATTTATTACAGTAAATATATCACAGACTTCTCCTTTGACTTGATTTTTAACTCACATTTGAGTTTCCATTTTAGTGTGGAACCCTGATGGACGCACTTTGCCCCAGTTTCCTCAGTGAGTATGCAAACATGAACTGGTGTGACTGCTTGGCAGGCTTGTCGACCTGTCAGTCCACTACTAGACCCAACAGGACAAACAATAACACAGACAGATACGGTGGAGATTATAAAGAGATAGACAGAAGACCTCTCTAACCAGACAAGATGGACATGGGAGGGAGTGAGGAGCAGATTTGTATGAGAAGCGGAGGTTGTGGGGGGGTTGGTTGTGTCATGGCAGGGGTAGGCCAATGGAGCGGAGAGGCCCTCATGCCCCCGCTGATCACAACAGGGGATTAATTATGTCAGCATAATAAGTACAAATGGTGATCTGAACGTGGAATTAGCCCCCTGAGCAGAGGCTGCTGCAGTGCGCAATGGAGAGGAAGAGTGGGTGGTAATGGAGGGGGGGATTGTCCCAATTTGTCCCAGTCTGTCTGTGCAGGCACAAGGGTGGAACCTCGGGTGGGGTAGCTTGTTGTCTGTCGGGCTGGCAGGCTAACTGGCTGGCAGGCTGGCTGAAATGACTGTCTGGGTGGGTGGTGGGGTGGCCTGGTCTGTCATTTCTGTTATGATTTGCATGGATGTCAGTCTCAGTGGCAGCGGGACAGGGCTCTAGCTGAGTTGGAGGCGCTCTGCTCTCTACAGTCCCATTCATCTCCAAGCATCCTCCATCTCAGCTTGTGTCCAGAGTAAAGCTCTGTGTCTCTTGGTTGATGTTTGGGGCAATAACTTGAAAAAGTCATCATGCACTTTCATTTTAAATTTACAAATAGTATTCAATAAACTCCTCCCTAGTAAACAACCCAGCGAGTATTTCCTGTCTTGTGGGTGAAGAGTCCAAGCTTCGGTTATAGCTCTGTTTCAGCTCCAGGTCATGCTGCCCTTGGGACAACATGACCAGCAGTATACAGTGTTCATCCTCAGCCTCCTTGTTGTAATAGCTGTTGTCCCTGCTGGCTCTTTGCCTTCAGCACTTCCCTTGACCAGCTCTCTGTCAGTGCCACACATTCCCAGTGTAAAAATGCAAACAAAGCATGCTGGGCCAGACTGGGAAAGACAAGGGGAATACAAGAGAGGCGAGGCACATTAATTATTGTTTTAGATTCTATGACAAAGACTAACACTGGGAAGTTAAACAGAAGTTGCACACCTCTTTGAAAGTGTGAAAGTTTGTTTACATTTATAGTGGTCACCAAACCCGATCTGTTAACCTGTATTTTGGGTTTTGATGTGGTAACAATTTGAAGTTGTAATCAAAAACATCAAACCTGTTTTTTGATGGTATTTACAGTCATTAAGTGTATTTCCATTCTATAATTACCTTTCTACAGTATATAGTAGTTTTCACTGTTAGTGGCGGAGTCCGCCACTTCACACATAAAAGAGGTTCACAGGAAATGATGCAACATGTAATCCAGTTTGTTTTATTTCATTGTTATCTGCCTCCCTGTTTATTGTTCACTCTGAATAAAAGTACTGGACTTGCAAAACGTGGGTGGCCTTTATTGTGAAGCAGTCAGGCAATGTATTTGTCACCAAGATAATTACTAAATGACTTCCTTAATATAACAATTAATGTATATGTGCCTTCACTGTTAACAGGAACCCGGTCTTTTCGATCTGAAAACAAATAGCATGACTTTAAACTTTAAAATAGTGTGCAGTGCATGTAGACAAAACTCCAATTTTGCATGCAGGTAATGCTAATCCTTCCTATCAGCTTCTATGGCGAGCAGATCAATAGTCATGTGACTCTCTGCATCGTTGTTATTGTCAAAAATAAACACATGGTTAACAATGTGAAGCGGTTGCAGTTTGATTGAGGTTTAGGCAGGAAAACTACTATGTCACGTAACACACGTAACATTCTGTAACTTAATGGGCTAGTGTCTATGATTTACAGGAATTTATTGGCAGAATATGGCAGAAATGGAATATAATATTCATAAGTTAAATATAAGTAGTGTACATCACCTGAAAATAAGAATAATTGCATTTTCATTCCCTTAGAATGAGCTGTCTACAGAAGGCACAGGTCCTCCTCTAAGAAGGCAGCGATGCCATAGACAAACCAAACACTGAGAGGGCCTTTAGTGTTTTGTGCGAAGTTTGCATCCGCTGTTCTCCTACATACTTGGAATGGGAAGGTGAGACAAGGTGTTTGTAATGTGCAAGATCACCACTAGATGCACTAAATACGACACACTGGCTTTTAAAGTGTATTTTGCCGCATTGTAAACAGATACATCAGTTGTTCTCAAGGAGTGTTTGCCACCCCCGGACTTCTGGAATCTGTAGTATTATTAAACTGTACTTGCTGTCACCACTAGTGACTACATGTATTGCCAAATCAATCAACCATTTTACGAATTAGTGCTATAGTTGTATTTAGTTAATAAATATGTGTGCATATAATGACTTAGTGTGAATATTCTTTCATCATCATTTGGAAGTTGCTGCTGGGGGTCTTTCTAGACAAACATGAGCATCAGGCTGTGTTTACAGGAGGAGCAGGACCCCAGAGCCAACTTGCTTTGAGTAAGTCTATGAAGCTTATAGTGGCTGCGTCTAGATAATGATTCCTCCTCTGTGGCAGCAAGGTTGCTGGTGGGGAGGAGGAGGGGGGTCATATGCAGACTCAGGCCCCATAAATCCCTGCTCTATGATGAGCACTCTGCGTATGACTTATGGAGCACAGAGGCGGCCAGTTAAGACAGCCACTCGTAAACATGTGGCATGGCCGCCCTGACGCCGCTGTCAATTTTCATATTTCATCGGTTATTGGGCCAGGAGTGCTGAGTTATATCTCCAGCAGACTCTCGTTAAGGAGCACTCTTTAGCTGCTCCTGCTGGCTTGCTCATGAGCAGAGGGAGGAAGTAGCAAGGAAATTAATTCATTTCATTATTTTCAATTGTTACACTGGGCATTGTGAAATTATTTTAAACTGTAAGGAAGCCTTTTCATTTTTATTAATAGTCAAATGTCTTTTTCTGTCTGTCTGACATGCTTAATTCAGGATCTCAACTAATGGCACATCTTTCCAAACACCAACACAGTATTATTTTATTTATTCTAGTTTATTCTAAATGCATACTCTAATGCCAGTGTGCTCCAGGGGATGTCCATAATATCTGGATATAATTCTGTATTTTTGGATAAGCAACAACACCAGACCTCTCAGGATGTTTTGACAAAACTATGGGAGTTGTAGGTGTTAAAATGTGATGGGACATTGACTCTGTAAATATCAGGAAAAGGGCATTATTATGATGGATGTATTCACTGAAGTACATGCATATACTGAAATATGTACTACCAGTATTGCAAACACGCATAATCTTGATGTATAAACAACTAAGTATTGTGTTTGGGTTTGCAAATAGGGTTTCAAGGGGAAACAGGTCTCAGATCATAAAATTTAGAGAACATAAAAACAGGGAAAATTACAGTGAGTAAGAAGATGATGGGCTGCAGAGAAATAATTTGTTGCCTCTTTCCAGCAAATGGAATTTTCTACCACTGGAAGTCATGCCTCAGTAAGTGTGTTAAAATTTAGCCTTGTTAATCAAGTTATAATACCACAAGTTATGATTACTGCTTATTGCTTTATTTTGAAGATGTTTCAATGACATTTTCTATAGTTATTCCCCTTAAGGTCCAGTGTGTACATTTTTTGAGGATTTATTGGTGGAATATGGCGGAAAGGGAATGTAATATTAATATGTGTCTTCATTAGTGTATTATCATCTGAAAATCAGAATCATTGTGTTTTTGTTACTTTAGAATGAGCCCTTTATATCTACAGATGGAGTGGGTCTTCTTCTATGGAGTCTATCATGTTGCCTCACCATATTTCTATAGTAGCCCAGAATGGACAAAGAAAATTCCTGCTCTAGATAAGGCCTTTCATAGGTTCTCCTGCACCCTTGGACGGGGAGAGTGATGTGAGGATTTTGAAATCCACAGGCTCACTGCTAGATGCCATTAACTCCTACACGCTTGTCCTTTAATTTAGTTATTATGAGCATGTAAGCATACATGTTATGTGGTGAACCATCTCCAGAGATTTATTGCTACACTATTATATACTGTACTCCAAGATAACAGAAATATTTTAAATGTTCTCATTTTCACTATTGATATTATAATTTCTTATTACTTATTATTATTTATATACTATAATCACCATTTACATGTGACCCCAGCCTCTGTGGCTGACAACAAATATTCATATTAATCTGAGGCTTGTACTGTATTTTAATATAATTGTGTGCGTATAGTAGCAACTGCTTTTTTTTCCTTTTGTAGAAAGAAAGTAGCTCTTACAATGAAACCACTCACAACAAGGTCTGTGGATTATCTTGAGTAACTGGGTCATGATTTGTGGAAAGCCACATTGCTTTTGAGTTCCTCAAAAGTATTGTTTTCAGCACTTTGAGCACCACAAGCCAAGTGCCATCTAATTCCATTATATTTGAGAGAAGCCAGACATCTCTATGGCTGATGTCTCCAAAACTCAGCAACTAGCACCAAAACTATCTAGATGGATAAATATCACTACGGGCCAAGGGGAGAAATATGTATTTTTGATTTTGGCATGGACTGTCCCTTTAAAATGGTAACACTTAAGAAATGTAACCTAACATAAACAAACCTGCTTGTCCAAACTCTACACCCCCTGTTGACTTTGTCACGAGAGTTAGAGAAATTGTATTGCAACACACCACAGAAACAGCACACTTTGTTTTACCCTCAAATGTATCACTTCATTTTTCAACATAAATTCCACATCAGTATTAGCACAGTGTGCCGCTGAGTGCCCCTGCCTGGCTAGCCATGACTGATGATGCACTCTGACTCATCCTCCTCCCCCCAGGTGAGTAAGGCTCCATGAAACTTACTGGAACACACTCTCCAAAAACACAATGGAGGTCTCACACAAACACACACACACACATACACACACACACACACACACACACACACACACATATATATATCCATGTAAATCATGCAGTCCCTCACTAATGACTCAAAGGGTAGTTTTCCTCTCTACATCTCCATACCTCCCCATCACCACCCCCTGGAACCCAAAATAACCACCAGTGTGCACTGGACCAGGTGCGCTTTAAACACAGTGAAAAGGATTAGAATAACACATGAACATTCATAGCCGAGGTTGTCATCACTGTGATCAATGAGGAGGCTTTTGTGTACACAGACATAAGAGATGATGTCAGCTTTGCTACTATTCAGTGACGACACTGTAAAAAAAAAATAAAAAAAATCAATCTTTTAATCTTGATGGGAACAAAATACCCAAACAATTGAAACCACAACATCATCAGGGATTTTTCCCTTTTAAAATAAAGATCTTTAAACATGAATCAGCAGACACATATTCAGGACTTCAGATTACACTCTCAAGTTAGGGCTATATATATTTATTTTCCATAAAAGTATTATATTATCTGTTATAGTTTATTCCAAGTAAATACTGTAATCCAGTGTGAATTTAGCTGCAATAGTTCTTTAGAGGTTGTCTGTGTTATGTGGATACAGTTCCATAATGAGAATTAGATTAGATTTTATGCAAGCTCACTGAGACAAAAATGGGGTATCAAAATGCCTCTTGGCGATCCACTTACAAAGGCACACATTGTGCTTGTGAAAGAAGAACATACAGTAAGGCCATTTCCTCTTATTGACGCTCTTGGCAAGTCTAATATTTACAGAAATGTTATGGCTTGACAACCCTCAATTAAACTTGTCATAACAGAGCCCATCCAAAAGGGAGACAGGATGCGAGGAATGATGTCAGCCTGGCGGAGAGGAAAGGGGGCACGGAGGCATGTAAACAGCTGTTCTGGGATTGTCTGCGGGATATCGAGCATGCCGTGTGTTTGTCATGTTATCGGGATCACAATGTGACTGAGTACAGTGGGTACACAAGAAATCTGACCTGGTTAATTGGTGCCTCTCATGTTAAAAGACGATTACACAACGCAGGATTGACACACTGAAACATGCCCTCGCTTACAGGAGAGACATGCTCTGTGATCGTAGACGAAACAAACACAGTGCCAGCTCCAGTCTAGCAGTATTATGAGTTTTATCTCCTGCCTCTGTTCCGTACTTTGCTGCACACCTTAAAGCTATAATTTGTAATATTTCCACATTAAAATGTCTAAAAACGCTAGACATACATTATTTAATTTGTTGAGTTGTGTACATACCAGTGTTGGGCAGTAACACATTACTCAGTAATTTGGTGCTGTAATATTATTACTTTTCTCAGTAAAAAGTAGTGTAAGGGATTACAATTTTCAAAACACTTATTGTATCACAGTTGCTAATACAAGTAATTCTGTGCTACTGTGTTACACAATTTGTGTGCACATATGGGCTCTGAGGTCATCCAAGTCTGCATGAATCATCCAATGGCCACCCACCCAATCATTTTATTTTCTCCAATTTAGAGACCCACACCCGCACCTCTTCTGGTCTCTCTAGGTCATACCACCTTTTAAATTATGTTTCCAGGTGATTTCTTTGCGTTGTATTGAAGTATGAGTGTTTTCTTTACTAATTTATCAATGATTAAAGAGGTTGCTTTCAGTTTTGTTTCCATGTGTGCTGCAATGTCACTGCAGCAAATATGTGTGACGTTCAAGCAGCAAAAGTAAAACTGTATAACTTGACAGGACAGAGGAAACTGGCCAGAGGACACAGAATTAAATAATCAAAGACATTGTGCTGCTATCTCGTCGTGCATAAAAGTGCACACAGCCTCGATCGCTCTGGGGAGACGCACACTCTTTCCCACCCCTGTCCCATCCGCTATCAATCGGAATGTTAATTTTTATAAACTGGTACGCAGTGTCCGCAGTTGTAATTGTAGTCACTAAGAGGTAGACTTTTGTTTCCACCACAGCTGACATCTGGACAGCCAGCAACAAAAGCTTTCTGGGTGTTAATAGTTCACTGGATCAGCAGTTCAACTTTGTAGCGCAACAAGGCAAGGTACAAGAGTAATATAGTAATGCAATGAGTAACATAACTAACTACTTTTGATACCAAATAATAGGTAATGTAATATTGTTACTTTTTAAAGGGGTAATAAGTAAAAGGTAACTTATTCCCCTTGCTGAGTAACTTGCCCAACACTGGTACTTACATAATCCCAAATGTTTCCAACAATGTTCAAACACAAAAAAAATGTATGATTTATTCAAGTGCATTTCCTGCCAGCTGTAACTAGAAGATATGACTAAATGTAGCATGAATACAATTTTTTAATAAAATTTAAGAATTTTTTTAAATAAAATGTACCTTGTCTGTGAATATGAGTCATGTCAGATAGATTTAATGAGCTAGGATGATTGTTTAAAAGTGAAGATAACTCCCATGATTCCACAACACTTCATGAAACTGTCTTTTGTTGTTGTATTAATATGAGACAGACCTTATGTATTGTGTGTTTATTTGCAGTTTAATACAGCAGAAACCTATCTAAAAAAAATAGGTCTCTGTGGTAGAAATTGGCTTATTTGGTGCCATTACAACTTCTTACTGTTACAAAAAGGCGTCTGAGTGATCGGATCCGAAACTCAATCTCTTCTGAAATAGCGTTTGTCTTCCACTATCAATCTGTCCATTTCGCTGCTTTGAAGTTGATCCACGTTTGAAGCAAAGCAGAGCTCACTGAAACAGAACGCGGGGGAGAGAGAAAGAAATCTCTTTGCAATACATGTCTGAATTATTACAGGGATGTAAGTATGTAACCCTAGACAGAGATGTGGAGTGCTTTTTGGAGTCTGTGTAAATGGATCTAGTCAGAGGTGAAGAGAAAACAAGTCTGACCCTGTGCACTGTGCACCGAGGAGGTCAGCGTGTCTGTTTGGTTTTCTGAGTCTGGACCATGTGCTCTATTTGAAAAGGGGACGGGCCGTACTGACGTCGTAAATTACAAGGCAGGCACGGATCGAGGAGCCCGCCGGTGTGCGCGCGTCTGTGTTTGCTGCTCAGTTTGCGCGTGTACGTGTAAATGTGTGAGTACGAGACAGCATTTGAGGTTCCTCTGTGAACCTGGTCACCCGTTGACGGCATCCTATCTCCGATGACTGGCTCAGCCGGAGCTTCTCTGACCCTCCATACTGTCCTACCAGCCTCGGGCAAACAGAACAGAGTCCAACTCTAACACTGTCTGATTCACAAATATGATTCAACATGGAGATGACGGGGCCCCTTAAATGCCATTTACCGGGCCCTGGCATGGTGATAATTGAAAATGTCAGTAAAAGTGCTTAGGAGAAATTCCAGCAGGATTATCGCCCCAGTAACATGGACAGACAGAGGGGTTGTCTCTGGTGAACACAAAAGAACTTGTCTCCATATCATAAAACCTGCACTGTTCCCTTGCTTTTTTAATGAAACTGCTGCTATGCCAATCCGGGGAGGGGAGTTAGAGTAACATCTTGTTTTTTTGGGTGGGAGTTGGTGATGTGTGTGTGTGTGTGTGTGTGTGTGTTGGAGATGATGTGGGGGGGGTGTAGTCGTGGCAGTTCCCCTCCTCTCTCTTTTTCGAAAGCCAGTGTTGTCGGTGCATCATATAAAAGAAGATATACAAGCA